>CM055268.1:33739789-33879470 GCA_029237695.1 Conchocele bisecta
CTGAAAGTACTGAAATATGTTATCTCCACAAAAACTGATCGGTGTGTGGGGTAAGTTAATTTTGTAAAAGACACTGGTGTAACTTGCAGGGTCAGTACTGAAATATATAGAAAATGGTCAACCCCTTTTACTGCTAGCTCCGTACGTACTGTCCCGTAAGACCTAAATATACTAGCTGCTGTATTCATACGCACGAACTGTCTTGATTAGTATCTTCCATAATTTAACTGATAAACTGAGTACAAGACTGTGAAAACAATAGGGAATAGTATATATATTTGTTTATTAAAGTCGGATACATGGATACATGGGTAATATGTACATACAGTTATCTAACGTGTTCGTGCCACGATCATCTGATACATGCTATAACACACATGCACAAACTACATGCAACCTACTGCGTGTATCATGACTATGACGTACCCGTACACTAAAACACATGATAAACATAGACACAATCATTCATGAATATAGTACAATATCTACACTATAAGACCTGGTTAAATGAATAAGACCTAACGTACGGTATATTGATCATCTATAAAGAAAACCACACCTTCTTTGTAAAATATTGAAACAAGTTTTGGCACATTCTTTCATGATATCACTATTAGCAAATAAGATTACAAACTTATCGATATCACACAAGTTCAAGAAATCCAGAACAATGTTGCAAGCTTTATCGAACAATACAGTTCTAAGATCACTGTACAAATCACATTCTAAAAGCACATGCTTTTCCGTTTAACAGTTTATTAGCATTGCAAAATATACACAGCCTTTCATCCAGGGCAATATTTTCGTATCGTCCGGTTTCCAGTCTAATGGGAGCAACCCCACAGCGAAACTTGGCAAAAGCTGATCTGTGCTTAAATGGAATCAAGAGCTTGCAATAAGCTTCTGTTTCGAAGTTATTTTTGAACTTACAATAAGACCTGAGTTTATTACCCGCTTGACCCCGTATGCTGCTATTACTGTTAATACGGTCATGCCATTCAACAACGTATTTGTGCATCATTGTCGTAACTAGATCTCCTAAAAGTGCCGTTTTAGCAATAAATGTATCAACATTTAAGTATTGATTAAGTTGCAAATTATTAAAATGTTTGATAACAGTATAACACCAATTTTGACACTGCCTGCTATTAACGCTATGACACCAAGTATATGTAGAGTTTTAGATACAAAGCAAGACAGACCAAAACGCCATAGCATAAGTTGGCACAGTGCATTATTGTCTTGGTCGTACTCGCCGTTTAGGTGTAGCACCATCAATGGCTGCCCCACAGAAATCTGCGTGACACAATATGCTATCTCAGGTAGGTAACATATAAAAACGAGTACCCTAGCCGGATCGCTATATGTGTCATCGCTGAGGCATCATTCAGTTAAAAAAAAGTTTGGAAGGTACAATGGACTCCGGTGTGTGACATTTCCGACCCAGTTTTTATCACGTTTTATCAAATGTACGTTTTCTATTGCTTATTGCATGACACATTGTCAACAAATATGCATTATTTAACATACTTGTCGAGAAAACTGTGTTCCTACACAGGCGCGGATACAGAAATAATTGCAGGGGGGTGGGCCTGTAATTCAAATTCGGCGTACCCGACCTCCGCGCACGCGAAATCGTAAAGGGGGGGGGGGGGGATCTGGGTGTACTCCCCCCGGAAAATTTTAAATGCCAGATCGCCGCAGAAGCGATTTCCTGACACCTAGGCCACGAAAAAAGTCATCCAACTATTCGAGTATTGTAGATTTTCTTCTTTTTTTTTTGCCGGGAGCAGGGGGGATGGGGGGGGGGGGGAGGGGGGGGGAGTGGTCCGCAGGGGGGGGGGGGGGGGGGGGGGGGACGGGGGGGGGGGGGGGGGGGGGGGGGTCCGGACCCACCCTGCAGACCCCCCCCCCACCCCCTGCTCCCGTCAAAATAAAAAGAAGAAGAAAATCTACAATCGTGAATGATCGTTTGTCTGTCCCGCATTACTTAAACTTCGCGAGCCGTTTCAGCAGTTCATCTTTTCTTGTGCGTCTTCATCGTGTTCATTAGTATTTTCGCATTATCTCGATGATTTTGGGACAATAATGCACGAGTCAGACCAATTGTAATCCCGCCGTGTCGTGAACCTTGGGCATGCGGGTCGCATGTTTGTGCTATGGAATGAAAATACAGATGGTGATAAACAGGAATATGAAGTTTCAAGTCAATAGGACGTAGGGTTGCAGAAATAATAGGTAGTAAAAAACTTTAACGCAGATTTTGCCAAAACGTATTGACCTGTGTATGTGGACCGCATGGGTCGGCTATTTATGGAATGAAAATATAGACCAAGATAAACAGGTATATGAAGTTGCAAGTCAATCGGACTTGTGGCTGCAGAGATAATAAGTAACCAAAACGTTAACGCAAATCGGACTGACGGACGGACAGACGGATAGCGGTATGGCATAAAACGTCACGTTTTTTCAAAAGGGCGTATAAAATGTAATTTTCTGCTAAAAGACCTAATCTTTGTAAATGTTTCTTATAGCGCAACAAAGATATCTCACATACCCATTTTAATACATGTATAAGCATATCACTTTTATTGGATAATTAGCCAGTGAAAAGCATGAAAGACGTTTTAAATAAGTATTGCAGGCGTATTGCGCCGAAAGAAATTTGTGGTGGTTTTACTATATATAATTAGCTGAACTAGCAAAACTGAAGACCCTGATCAGATTTCATAAACGGACAGACTCGTGTTCGTCTTGACTGCTCTTATCTTAATCCTCGTTTTATCCGATCACATCCCCCGGAGGTTGCCAAACTCGAAGACCTAGCTCGATCAATCCATGTCACTAATTGGCAACCTCCAGCATACCAAACCGTAAACATGATGTGCAATAGTTTTAACCTGTTGTTACTACATGTATATTCATACTATTTTAACACCTACAACTATTCTTGTCAATACTTGCTTTACTGTGACTTTTTATGCTAACTTGTCCGTACGCGCAACTACCACTAATCCTCACGAGGGGTACAGCATAATATAGAGATAGATAGAGATAGATAGATATCAAATCCAAGTGCGCATATCATCATTATCAATGACGATGTGCTGTAGGCATCAACAATCCCAAATTCTAAACAATGTCTAAATGTCAAATCGTGTTTTATACCCACGTGACCTTTGTAACACGCTGAAGCATTGAGCGCTGCTATATACTAATGTTCTTACAATTCTGACCACACATATGTCTATTATCCGATATTAAAGGTACATATGCCCACTCAGTAGGCACAAAATGTTCTTTATATCAGAGACATCATCTGAGATTTCTGGCAAAATAAACATTCATACACCATTACCCCGCGTATGAATTGGCATCATTATACATTATATATCAGATGTAAATTTATACACTGATATCAGGGGCGATAATCGTGTTTTATTAAAATAATAACGGATAGTACTATTTATTCTCTGTATTTATTTTGTTATATGCAATGATCATACTTTATAATCAGTCGAAAATATTTTTTTTAGGTGATGCATTTAATTAGTATAAATAATTAAAACATATCATGCCTCATTTGCATATGAAAATAACCGTATATCACCGCGCGTCACTATCAGTAAAATAAAGATTACTAAATGATTATATCTGTATAGCTGGCACCCGTAATTTTTAGAACTGGTGGAATAGTGACATAATTATACACTAATTTAATTCCCATAGAGAGCAGTTTGTGCCTACTGAGTGGGCATGTACATTTAAAGAATAATAAACTACACTATATTAATACTAAGCAAATATTGTATCCTCAGCTTCAACATTGACGCGACGGTCTGTTTGAAATGTCTATTATCCGATATGAAAAAATAATAAACTACAATAAATTAATATTAAATAAATATTGTATCATTAGCTTCAACATTGACGTGACGGTCGATTTGAAAGTCACCAACGCGAGGACCCTCTTAATTACGTCATAAAATAGTTCTAACAACTTCGCTTGATCGCCTTTTCAGTGTGATAAATGTTTTGTTTGCTTTTTTTTTGTGTGCTAAATTTATGTTATTGCAAATGCCTCCGTATATAGTGCGACGATTAACCGCCATACTCGATTATTCGCGATTCGTAACTCCATGGTTCGGTGCATTAATACAATATTGCGGTTTCCAAAAATCTATTTCAACTCGTTGTTGTTGTTGTTGTTGTTGTTGTTGTTGTTGTGAAATATCCGCGCTAATTTCTCGCGAAACCCTTTCCACTCCAGATTAATTATTAGTCTATGGTCATCCACAAACGCATACTGCGAAGAATTTCAGGACGTTCAGTTCTTTGTTACCAAATGATGCCTCAGTGATTCGTTCGTAGCCGTTTATCGTGGACACATACGGCCACCCCATCGCGTACTATATGTCTTTGCGCAAACTTTAATGTAAGTGTGAAAATAAATACAAAATGTACCAACCACGTGGTGTTTCTGCCACTGGGAGTCGCCATTTTGAGACCCGTGCACATTTTTTACTCACATAAGGTACCCGTGTACCAATTGTACGCCCATCCCATTGAGACCGCTCCCGGCCTCCCGTCTCCGATGACCGGCATCCGGTCTCCAGCATTACTACACTTTGACCCTAGGGAAATAAAACAGTTCCGGAATTAGCAAGTAAGGACTACAAAGTTTCAGAATATGGAAATAATTACTCGTAACACTGTTCGAGCTATGAAGCTTAATATTTCGTGAAAAATCGGCTTATACCACCCCTGTATAAGCTCAAGAATATGAATGCTTGCTGCGCTATTTTAAGTGAAAATTTGGCTCTATAAAATACTTCTGGTTGTTCAATGCGATTTAAAATGAGAAAAACACAGGTACCCAGTGGGCACACGACGTCAGATAGACGTCGGACTGACGTCGGTTTCCGACGTCGGATAGACGTCGAATCATGTTCGAAAATGAAAGTTTTTTAGACGTCATAATCCGGCGTCGAACGGACGTCGGAATCCGACGTCGAATGGACGTCGGAATCCGACGGCGATCAGACGTCGGAATCCGACGTCGAACGGACGTCGGTATCCGACGTCTGTTCGACGTCGGATTCTGACGTCCGTTCGACGTCGGAATCCGACGTCCGTTCGACGTCGGATTCTGACGTCTAAAAAACTGCAGTTTCACTCTGGATCAAGTAATCAATATCCTGGTTTGGTACCTGGTCAGTAATAAACACATATTTTGGCTGGCAAATGTATTTTATTATACTTTCACATATATTTTTGCAATACATTTATGGTGCGATTCGTTACTCGATGGAATTATATAGCAGGGACTTAACGGTTCACTTTAAACCTTATCCTGCTGCAGACGACAATCATGCGGATGGAAATTGCTGAATATTCGATCATTTCGCGATAAAAACATACCTAGGCATTTCATTAGAATTGTCTCACGAGACAATTCTAATGCAATGTCAAGTAATCTTTTCATGGAGAACTGGAACTGTGTCCACGGATACGAATTTACCCACTGGTGCATCGATGGTCAACCATAAACGTATAGTTCACTTCCACCTCGGGTTCCGAGTCCGCGTCGGATCTACGAATGCGTGAATTGTACGTATCCTGAAGCGTCGCCGGCGATGTCTTGGGGCGAGCTTGTTTCTGATTCTTTTTCATCTTAGCATCGTGCTTCATTCGTCGCTTCAGCAGTTCTTCGAGAGGATCCTTATTAGAATCCGGTTTACTTTTCACAATTTCTCTCTGCCTGTCTCTGTATCGTCTCAATCGTTTCAATCGTTTCTTCATCTCGTTCTGCGCTTTACGTATTTCCATGGCCGTACTGTGTTTCAGTGTATCCAAGGATGCCAGCGTGATTTCAAACATTCATTGTTCGATAAGATTGGCTCGTTGGGAAGATCGATCGGCTTCAATCTCTTCCATTTCTGTGTTGCTCTCGTATGTGTATGTCTTAGCGTAGTCTGAAATATACATAAAACAACACAATTATGAAAGCATACAAATGTTTGCATATCTTTAAGTATTAGCCCTTACATGATGTATACCTCCATAAAGCCAACATGTGCAAACAATGTATATCCAGATGAGACGGCTCGTCGTCTCATCAGGATCTGCCGAATTTACCACTATTATTCATCTAGCATTAATTGTCTTTTGTCATAAATGGAATAGTACAAAGACAATGTAGGATAACCAGGCTTGAAATGGTTAATAATAATAATACACTAGTAAACGTTAGGCCATCAAAAGTACTTTGGTTCTCAGATATCGCCGCGTCTGAATAATCCCTGCGCGTCTAGCATTTTATCGTCATGGAGAAAAGTGTACTATATTTTTGCCACTTGATCAATAAAAAACACTACCATGAAAAATATGTTAAATCCAATCATGTCTGACAAAAATCTTGTGATTTTTCACATCTAAAGAGTTTATCGTAACTTTATATAACATTTTCCTTTTGTTTGAGATGTTCGTCTCTGATTTTTTTTCAAGTTGCCAGATGCATATATGCATGAATAAAATCACACAAATATGCATCTGGCAACTTGAAATAAAATCACACACGAACATCTCAAACACAAACAAATTATATATATTTAAAACAAAACGTTCTCCCGCTGCACGTTCTGCTCACCCCGTGACTGCCAAAGTCCTTATTTGTATGGCCTAATGTATATGTTGTAGACCACTACCGAATACATGTTCGATGAGCGTTACAGCTTCAAATCTCGTTTCCTATGAAACTTGTAAATTCGTTCTATAAATAGCCACTCATGTAAGAAAGTAATTTCACCAACAAGAAATATGTGTATAAAGCAGCATACTTCCTTTTTACGGAGCCCCGCAGGGGACTTAGAATTTTGTTTATGTTAATTCGTTCCCACGAAATAACAATGCGTTCCCTCAATTTAACAATTCGTTCCCACGAAATAACAATTCGTTCCCATGGGAACGAATTGTTAATTCGTGGGAACTAATTGTTATATCGTGGGAACGAATTGTTAATTCGAGGGAACGAATTGTTAATTTGAGGGAATGAACAATTCGTTCCCCCCACGAATTAACAATTCGTTACGAATTGTTAAATTGAGGGAACAAATTGTTAATTCGTGGGAACGAATTGCTAAATTGAGGGAACGAATTGTTATTTCGTGGGAACAAATTAACAAAAAAAAAAGAATTCTACGTCCCCTGGGTGGCTCCGTACATGTACAGTGTGATGTACAATTCGAATAAACTTTGAGTATATGCGCCATTATCTAAGGTGAATAGTTTCACAAAGACAGTATGTAACGCTGACAAAATCTATCATTACTATAGCTGTCCTACAAGTTTTGAGAAAACGCGACCGCATATACCTCCATTAAAGGCACAATTATAATGCATGCAGTTTGTAAATGGTGAATAGCGACAATTTATTAACAACACATGAATTGGAATGTGCGAAGAGTGATGGGGCGAAATATTTTCACGATTTGAAACGTGAATCAACTAATCACGGCGTTGTCATGTATTTTTGTATTAAAATGTTATTGAAAACATGTTACCTTACACGCATGCATCAATATACATGTACTTACATAAGAAAGTTAATTTCTTCAAGATTACGTCGATCTTTCCCCAATTTCAAATTAAAATCACAAAGAGGAATTGGCGGGATAACCTAAACACAATTGGAGCACATCGGGGATTATAGATTAACCAGACCTCCGCTTTGGCGAAAATATCCGAGATAGTTCCGAATGAGTCAGGTCGGCTGTTTTCCAGCGTATTACTGTATTTGTGGCTACCGCTATGCAGTAACGCGGGAACCAGGTCCAGTGGAATTTGACACGGACGCTAATAAAGCATGTCAGTTGTCAACACTCCGAGCGCGCACGAGAATCTTGACCTAGAATTATGCGACGTTAATGAATTTGCACGTACGCCCAGTCCAACCTAAATACATACGCAAAATTAATCACCTAGGATATAAAATGATTAATTAGTTAGGCCTAAACATGTCGCAAATAAAGGTTAAACTGAATTAAGTTGGTGTGAAAATCAGATCAGCTGCTCTTCCATTGGCGTATCTATAGGCTAACGTAGAGATAGATCTGCTGACAGTGAGTCACTTTTTAGTGTATACCAATCGCGACCTGGACCAGACGTCTATTCGACATCGGAAACGGACGTTGATCCGACGTCGTGATTCCGACGTCAACCCGACGTTGTGTTTGTGTCGCGACGAACTACGACTAGCAAACAACGTCAGTACGACGTCGTAATCCGACGTCGTTTCGACGTCTGGTTTCGACGTCGGGCTGACGTTGGATTTGAGTCGCCGACGTCGCGACCTGGATCCGACCTAGAGGTCGGGTACGCCGAATTTTAATTGCAGACCCACCCCCATGCAATTATTTCTGTATCCGCGCCTGTGTAGGAACACAGTTTTCTCGACAAGTATGTTAAATAATGCATATTTGTTGACAATGTGTCATGCAATAAGCAATGGAAAACGTACATTTGATAAAACGTGATAAATACTGGGTCGGAAATGTCACAGAAACACCGCCGTTTGTTTTCACACCGGAGTCCATTGTACCTTCCAAACTTTGTTTTAACCGAATGATGCCTCAGCGATGACACATATAGCGATCCGGCTAGGGTACTCGTTTTTATATGTTATCTCCCTGAAAAACAGTGAACAGTGTCGAAATTATGACTGAAACACGTCAGAACGAATGCAATTAGATTACAATTTTCGTTCGTGACGAGCATGTAAGTTAGATAATGGGTTTGAGTGATTTGTAGATGTGTAAAATCGCATGAGGGAGACTTAAGGGGTTATAAATCTTCGAGCCGACAGCCCACACCGGTGCTATAGGTGACGTCTGTGTCATTTACTGTGATTATTTTGTTGCAATCTGTGACATAGATGAACGAACAGAATGCCATCATGTTCACGACGTATTTGTATGGTAGTGGTGTGGTCGATTTCCAAGGATCGCTTGACTTTGTTTAGTTTGTTTTGTTGCATTGCTATGGAGTATTGCGTGGAGCGCGTGGCCGAGTGGTCTAAAGCGTCGGACTGCTGATCCGTGGGTTCGAGCCTCGTCTGTGGCAATGTGTTGTGTCCTTGAGCAAGACATTTTATCCACACTGCTTCAGCCCACCCAGCTGTAAATGGGTACCGGTTACCGGGAACAAGTCGATTGTATTCGTTTGTATGTACATGTATATATAAATAAAATATGATCCTGCACATAATCCCCGAAAGGGGGTGTTGCAGTATATAAAGAAAATAAAGCTATTAATTGACGTATTCTAGTATGTTTTACTCGGTGGATTGTGCATTTGGCATGTGCACTGTTGAAGAATCTGCGGTTAACGCTGTACGCGTGCCATATTTGATATGGTTGAAAGTTGTCTATGTAGGTTGTTTGGGTTCTTCGGTCTCACTGTTTTCTATTGTAAACAGCACGGGTTTGTAACAGATCTTTTTTTTCTTTAGAAAAAGGAAAATCCGCAGATTTGGTCACCCTAATCAGTGAAATTGTCGTGAAACATTCCCGCTTGAAAATGTGAATTTTCATATGACAGATTGTACAGACAGCGTCCAATAAACCATCAGATCTTAAAATACATGTAGATGCAGTGACTGCGTGTCTTCGAATATTAACGCACTCCAGACGGTGGTTAGCTAAACTCAGACAGTGGTTACATGTAGCACACGCCAGAAAGTGATGTCACTGTATTACCCAACTGCTGACAAACGATTTCACCGCATCCATGCAACAATATAAAATCAATGAGACGGACGCGGCGGCAGACGCGGCTGAAGCGTGACGACGTCAAATGCATAATATATAGTTTCCCATCAATATTCGTCCGGGGGGTACAATTAGCGCCAGCCAAGCCACATGTAGTTTATATATGAATTTATATCGGAACACTATTAATAACTAACTACAGTGGAACCTCTCTAAACCGGACAGCAAAAAACACCTTTGCTCTTATTTGTGAACAGTTTATTGGTAATTTGTTTTAGGTGATAATGTCTGTTCGTGATCGCATAGCACACAACTTTGGCTCAGAATGATAAAATGCCTGATTTACAGTGAAACCTCTCTAAGCTGGACACCCTGGGGACCTCCCAGGGTGTCCGGTTTAGAGAGGTTTCACTGTATAGCAACGGTTCAACAAGAGAACCACAGAACGATGCAAACGCTTGTACGTTGTGGACAATGTCGATGTGGGCAAGGGTGATGGAAGCGGGACATCCAATAATTGGTGACAAATGCTAAAGTGCTCCCACGTTGCTCTTTTGATTAATGTACACATCGATAATTTAACAAGTCTGGCGAAAACAGCATGCAAATATTTCCGTCGGAAGTTACGAGCATTTTAATTTCTGCATATTTTCGGCAACTATATACGTACAATCCCAGACGAACTATGCAAATTAGGGTTTTCCCCATTAACTTTAAGTCAAATGTATTTCTCTGTTTGAAAATGTTGATACACATGATCAATTGTTAAAGTCATTAAAGGTACATGCCCTTTCAGTAGACACAAACTGTTATTTATAGGAATTAAATAAGTGTGTAATTGTGTCACTATTCCACCAGTTCTGAAGATTACGAGTCGCCGCTGTACAGGTATTTAGTAATATCAGTTATTTTACTGATAGTGAAGCGCGTTGATATCAGACTATTTTCATATGCAAATGAGGCATGGTATATGTTAATTAGTTATGCTAATTAAATGCGTCACCTGAACAAATAATATTTTCTACATACATGTATTATAAAGTATGATAACTGCACATCAAAAAATAAATACAGAATATAAATACATGTACATGTAGTAATGTCCGTGAACATGTTAAGGAGACACGGTTATCGTTCCTGATATCAGTGTTGAAAGTTATGTCTGATATACAATGTATAATAATGCAAATCAATACGTGGGGTAATGGTGAATGAATGTTTATTTTGCCGAAAATGTCTCAGATGATGTCTCTGATATAAAGAACAGTTTGTGCCTACTGAGTGGGCATGTACCTTTAATGCATATACAATTTCAAATAAAATAAATAAACTAAATATTTATGGGTAGTGTATGACGTCATTGATGACTCATTTGCATACATTATTTAAATAGAGGATATTTACATTTTTCAGTGTATGATCGAATTTTATTTCATCGAGTGAGCACCAAGCGGTGTATTTGCACGAGTGGCGAAGACACGAGTGAAAATACAACGCTTGTGTTCACGAGATGAAATAAAATTCGATCTTAAACTGAAAATTGCAAATTTTGTTTTTATTTAATCTAAATAACGCATTTTATTGTATTTTGTCAGTAACATTGTGTTAACGTCACGCTGTTGGCTCCATGACGTCACTACATATCAATACATCGTAAACAACGTTACAACACGCAAATAATACGAATCGTGCATTAAATTTACTAAAAAAATGCTGCAAATGCATTACTTACAGATAGTTTATGGTTTTCGCAGGTAAATACTGCAAGTATATTGAAAAATGAAAGACATTTTGATAAAAATAGTAGATAAGTAGTTCGGCAAAACCGTGAATATATGTCTTTCGACATTATTTCCTCGGATTGACAATATCCACGGTCACCCGCACTGGGATGCAACATTTATTGTATTATACCTATAACAACGCTCAAATAGTTTGTGGCCAAAAAAAGTATTGGAAACCAAGCTTTGCTTCCATGTTAAATACGTTTCTCAGATTATATTCCCTGCATACATACAGACGTACGCATTTTAATATGGGTAATAAATCTACATATACAAAACATATCCGCTATGATGGTCATATATTTATAATTTTAGTTAAAGATCACATCGCGTTGATCAATGTACATATAGCACACACAGAGTGAGCGTGAAAGCGTACATGTATATTTGGCTGCTTTGTCACGACGGTCTGATTCATGGCAATTACGGTTTAACACGGGAAAGTGCAAACGTTTGCACTTCGGGAGAAACAATATCCATAACGAGTATTATATGTGCGAAAGTGATGCCAATACAATAATCCCGATTGTTTCAGAAGTAAAACACTTGGGAATGACGCCCACATGCAATTCGGTAAATACATTTTAAACTCTGTCAAAAAAGCAAACACAGTGCTAGGAATTATTAGAAGAAACTTCACATTCAAGGAATATTAATTGCTCCTACAACTCTACAAGAAACTAATTAGACCTCGTCTGGAACACGCGTCCCTCATTTTTGGCACCATTTTTTAAAGAAATAAATCTACAAGTATTTGATTGAAATTGTACAGCGCCATCGCCATGTACGGTCTTCGAACCAATTACGGGCGTTAAATCCAAGAGTGACCTGAACTGAAATATACAGTGTTCTGCAACAAAACTGGCGAAAATCAGTAGCTATAGATTTACCATACGAAGATATACGAAAACTGTAGGTTTATCAACGTTGAAATACCGGCATGGTGCAAATGTACACAATTTAAGCGACATAGACAAATTGAACTCCTATATATTCTTCAATCAGCTAACATGTGACATAACAAGAAGGTGTAAACAAAAACTAAGTAACAGCCACAGTAGACTTCGTATCAGACAAAACGTATTCTCTATTAACCGCGTCATCAACAACTGGAATGCATTAACAAGTACCCGGCGTGTAATCAGCGACTCACGCAACTTCTTCACGAGGAAGACGAGACCCGAGAAATTAAGTGTATGCTTTTAACATTGATCCACTGTGCATATCTTATAAAGTTTAACATACAATATTTGTTAAGTTGCTATAACATGCAAGCACAAGCCAAGCTTGCCGGGTAACGGCATTCTACTCACATGTGAATACATATAAGTGCGGCACATCTTCTCGTTCACAAGCATAAATGTATATCATGTGGGCCACAATTTATAATGCACATATAGTGACTTTAAGCGAAGGAAGAAACAGCATTTATAACCCATTGGCAACCAACATACGAAGCCAAGTAGATTGTAAAACGGGTTATATTGTCAACACATCAAACAAAGTGACTTCACAGCTCTACTGTGAACGTTTTCGAGAATCCATCGACTGTTGGGCGTTGTTTTAGCAATATTGATGACACAGTGTCATTTTACCAGCCGTCAAAAACACGAATATTATATTCGTGTTTTTGACGGCTGGGAAAATGACAAAAAATCAAAAATCGCTTCCTGGAATGGCATATCCGGTAGTTTTCTCCAATGATCTTGGAAACTAGTCAATCTTGCATGAAGTATGAATATTCTGCTGAAATGTCATGTTCATAGGACGTCTCTACAACATTAAACAAGAGATGAAACAATGTACTTACCTGTGTTTTGCCATTTTGAAATCGCATTTAACAACCGGGAGTATTTGTATCGAGCCAAATTCTCACTTAAAATAGCGCATCAACCATTCATATTCTTGAGCTTATATAGGGGTGACAAGTGTGCAATGCTGAAAATATAGTGGAATAAAGCTCTTGAAGAGTTTCAAGCGGGTGTGTCTTTGTGTCTCATCTGCAGCAAAGCGGTAGTCAGTAGTAACCATGAATCGGCAGATGGGATTACATCACTACTTGCTTGGTTTTCCTATTTCGATCTTTGATGCAATAGGTCTCCAACCAAGTTCAATTTAACATGGAATTTACTGGAGTGGATGTTTACGATATCAGAAACTGACATGCAAATGCGATAATTAGCCGACAAACGGATGTTTATTACCAGTGACGAGTTTTGAATGTATACATACAACATAGATTGACAAATCTCAATTGTTTTTTTTATTAAATGAATCTTATGAAGAAGAGACATTGCCGCTTTAACGGTTTCGAGCAATGCAGTCTCGAATTTAGAGAAAATATCCGCTTCGGCTGACAATTAGCGAGCAAAATTTCTTGTGTTTTGGTGAAAAACCACATTCAACGGGCGATAACTACACTTTGGCCCAACAGAAACGAACATACAATTCCAGAATTCGCAGGTACGAACTGAACTGAATGTTTCTGACTGTAGTCATTCGGCCTCTAGTGTATGCATTTGCGGGTGAACACGTCAGCTATTCAACCGGCGATTGGTACAGTTTAGCCCAATCATGGAAACAAACCCAAATCCAGAATTCGTAAGTACGTAAGCCAAAGTGTTTGAATGTGGAAATTAATCGTAGCTTTAAAGTTTTCGAGTGCCTTCAAATTATGTAAAAATACATCTTTACGGAAATTAAGCGGGTAGCTAATTATGTAACTGTTAACATCGAAGGTGTCCGTTTTTACACAGTATTAACTAATATTTCAATTTCGTGTCGGTGATCACCAGTGTATGCACATTTGAAGAAATTATGATTAGTTTTAATTATTTAAATAGATAATGTTTATAAACTTAATTACGACTGCTAAAAAAATGCATTGTACGAATAAATATTGATTTCCGTTGAATAAATATTATTTTTTGCTGGGTCGAATATTAACGGGTTTGGAAACGGCGCGATTCGCTGAAATATGTTGTCGTCGATGATCACGTGACTGCCAGCAGCCATTCGCTTCCGGTATCTTTTGAAATATTATTTGAAAATATACTGTTGAAAATCTAATTAATTGATAGGCCTTGATTTTTGTTAATATTTGTTAATAGAAAACGCGGTTATCTCCCCTGACCTCAAAATTATAAAACAAATCCTTCATTATAATGCTAATAAGTGTACCAGCTAATACAAACAATATTTCTATTTGTGTATATTCATGATACATCTAATGGTTGAAACAATGAAATATAACCCCTACAATACATCCTGATGTGCGGGACCCCATCTGTAATTAAGTCTCGAATTTGGAGACAAATTCAGTCCTGCTCAGTCAGCGAGCGATTTCTCGGATTTGCTACATATAACGATTACTACAGTTTGGCCAAAATGAAACGAGCAAACAAATCCAGGATTAGAACGTACGGACTCCAAAGTGTCAGCATGTAGACAGAAATTAATTGATTCGATTCGGCTTATATTTAAGGGTGGGAATTGGCTCGAACACCTTCCATACCGGGATATATAGCCCAGTAAAGAAGCAGGCCGATGGTCGACGGTCTGGTTTATATTTCCGAATTTTGATAAATGTTACATTTATTGAGGCTCTAAAAGTGTGTGCCAAATATAGGAGGATCTATGCAGGTATGGTAACCTATAATTCAAGGCCTCCTATTGCACCCATCAGCTTATCGGAGTGTGATATGGTATGGCTGGGTATCGTTTAGAGATGATTGAGGGGAACCCAGACTAGTTTACGTGTATTGTGTGTTTTGAGTGCTATTTTACGGATTGGTCAAATGAAAGTAAATGGCGAATGTACTAGCTGAGTCACTAATGTCTAGCGAGTGTGTTCTACGTACATGTAATTAGCTTATAGTTATATTCAGTCCTAATCCTACCTAATCACCATCGAGAAAAGAGAAGAGAAGAGAAGAAGAAAGTGATTACTGACGGTATGGTATTTGACGTGCTGCATCAGAATGCTATATTAGCCTATCATGATAACCGTGATTGCTTATTTTGTGTTGCTAATTGGGTTTCATATATATATTTGGGCCGCGCTCCGTGAAAACCGGCCTTAATGACACAATTTTCGACATTCTTTTTACACTTTTTGTTGCGGACACCTTTCAAAAACATTATGCTGAAAAGAAAATGCAAATATGTTTCATAGATTTTGTTTTAACTCACTTTTTGTGAATCACGCAAGGAAAAAATAGTAACGTCATTGAGAAAATGACGTTATTGAAACGCCGACGTTTTACAATGCAACACAGCAGCCTACAGTATAAATGCGTGTTCATAGACTCATTGACTGTGCTTGCTGTAAACTGTATTTGCTGATAAGGTACACTAAATGTATCTAAACGTGTTAGTATGTATACTATCAAAGATTGAACAGAATACAACTATGATATATGCACATGTAGTGAACAAACCAAACGCACCACTATCGATTTTAAATCTATAATTAGCCGACATGTGACTTGTAATTTGCTACCATCGCCAACTATGATAGGTTTGTCAAGGTCATTACCGAGGTCAGGAATGATCGAGACAAAGTGGTAACAATGCAGTTGAAGTGTAAGGGATAGGCTAGAGTAGATAAGTAGTCACTTAATCACTTATAATGTATACTATATTACATGGGGAACATACAGGAATACATGATACATTGATATGCGAACATCACTGTACGGTGCATGATACTATTCAATTACAAGGTTGTAAGCCAATCGACTGTTATACTTTAACGCAACTTAAAAGCTATAGACGAATATACTCAGTATGTGGTATCTCAATGGTCCCGTAGTGGACAACAGTATGAATGCACAAGTACTTTGATAATCGCTAATCAAAGTGCAATAACGTACAAGTACAACATGGCAGAACGAACATTGGAGGACAAATGACAATCATCTGAGCTACCCCAGTGCTGGCGTATCTCAATAGATAGTGGCAACCTCTGAGTATTCAAGGTCCCAATGTCTGCCTCACCCGCAGTATGAGGTCTAGTCACCAATATGGCTATTATCCAACTTTAAGTGGATTAATCCATAAACAATATATGTAGACTTACTACAATCCCTTAGCCATGATATGCCATGATAGGAGTATTACCATACACTATCAAAGTATACATATGTATTGCCCATGCAATGTACTTTCAAAGTCTGAATGTCAAAGTCAAAGCCGGATGTGGTTACATCACATGGTAGTCAATAACGATAATGTTCCGGAAGCTGGTACCGGAAGTAAAGTTCCAAAGGGTAGACTGTCGCGAAGTATTATTTCCGGAAGTGGTGGACCAGATGTAAAGTTCATATGGTATCACTCGGCTGTAGCAACCCGGATGTGGTGGACCGGATGTAAAGTATCCATGGTGAATCAATTGGTTGTAATACCGGAAGTGGTAGACCGGATGTAAAGTTCCGATATAATACAAAAATGGCGATTATCACGTTGGCTAAGACGCAGGGAAAAGTTTCACTTAGGTGACATTCAACTCGGTGGTAGTATAATAATATAATATATGTGTATGGTGTTTCACTTCACTAATCTATGGCTGTGACTGTCTGCTGAACGCGATGTAGCAATCACACACTGCTCTATACAGGCCTGTACCCGGAGCTGCTACACACACTGCGTCAGACAGACGTACGGACACTCGGACGACCTGGTACTCTGCACTGACTGGGGTCTGCCCTCAACGAGTGGACCAAAACGTCCAATGTGGCTCGCTGGAGCGATCTCGAGAGGCTACAAAATGAAATGAGTCTCCAATTACTGGACGAATACGCACAGACAGACAGACAGACAGGATGCACAACGGACTAAAACGGGAATCGAACAACAGCAAATCACAGCTGAAATAAAATGTTGTAGGTACATACCAAAAACCAAAAACCCCTCCATATCGGTACTACGGGCTGTACACTCAAATGAGAGTGTAGCACATACTAAACTCAAATATCGTGGTCATTTACGGAAATATCACGACACAAAGCATCACCAGTATGGGATCTGATATATCCGTGTTGGCCAGTACCAGGATATGCTGAAACACTAACCTGTCGCATACATAACAGGGCAGACCATGGTATGGTCTGCGCTATATACTGGCTTCACCTACAGAAGGTCCCTTATCTGGTGAACAACTGACACGCGGACAAACTCGGCCGCGCACGGATAGTGGGCGTCCGTAATACCAAAAGGGGTCTTTTCCCTAGCGAAACCAGCACACGCAGTCAACGAGTTCTCTACCACACACATGCATAGTCTGTGGCAAATATGGCGTGACATGAGTAAAACATTGCTCATAAAATGGACGTGTATTTAAATCCGCAAAAAGGACACGCATAAACGTATTTCCACCAATACAACATAAGCCCAGTTATTACACGCACATTGTACATGGCAAATGTACATGCTAAATCACAGGTATGTAAAAATCACATGTGTGTGAAATCACAGGTATGTGGAATCACAGGTATGTGAAATCAATAGTACGCACAACAATACAACACAGTACCACACATCACAAATATACAATTATACGGAAATCCGGAATATACAAGAGAATGCACGTGTCACGCGACAAGTTTATATACATGTACCGTCAGAACGATACATTTTAATTATTGGAGAATTTAGTTCAGAATCTAATTGACGACAGTTAATTGTGACGCAGCGTCGTATGACGGTATTGAAAAGTGGTGCGGCCATACCGTCGAACGAGCAAAACTAGCAGGGTCCGGGGGAACGGTTACACGAAACTCCCAAATACACTCAAATGCACCCAAATATAGTTTAAATACATATAAATATACCACAAATACACTCTATATAGTGTCAGATATTAGTGTAGAGCATATTATGACAAAAACACATCATATAATTGACATATGTAGTCAAATAAATCTGTTAAATTGGCCATATGTTTGATTTATGCACATTGAATCACCAATCATGTGGAAAATACATGCAAATATAGTTCAATATATATAAATATGCCACAAATACACCTTAAAACATATCAGTGTATGCTCTCCTTACGTTATCAGAATTTGTATAACCTATTGTATGTATCAGTGTAGACCCTGATCTTTATTATTGTAGGCCCTTTTGGGATACGTGTATATTTTATTAAAATGCCCCACAAATATGCCACAAATACACCCTCAAACGTAGACTACCAGTGTCAACATCGGCTTAACTCTTCAACCATTATATGAGCCGCGTCGTGCGAAAAGGTGCCTTATGGCGAAACTGACGTTATCGAGTAAATGAGGTCGGATTCGTCGCTTCCATTTACGCTTTTGACATAGCTGACGTCGTTGTTGACAGCTGGTAATGACATATGATATAAATGTATTATCGCGTACCATTAGCGAAACAAACCAATTGTATGTAGACCATTGACTATTTTAATTACCTGTGAACATAATATGTGACGCGCCAAGCGAAAACCTCCTTTATGGATCAAACATGCGAAATTGAGTTTTCAACCGTGATACTTAGTAAATTTGATCTCTCTCGAACAATATGATATATAAATCAATGTTGTATTCAATTGATAAACCATCTTTCTAGACCAACAGAGATGCATATCTGACGTCACTTTGTCTCATCGACGTCGTTTTGATAATACGTACGTTACGTCGTCGTTATCAATATTTGCGGACAGCGGACCGTACGAGTCGTGACGTTTTCGTGCTACAATTGTACTCACACAGAAACTTCTCGTTGTTTCATCACAATGCACATATTTATGTATAGTATTATTAATATATACTTGGCAATATTTCAAAAATTTATATTTAATTTATAAATAATATAAGAAACAATGACAATTCGTTACAACGGCACACGTCGCCGGCGGTAAATGATATTGCATACGTCATGTAAAGTCCACATGTGGAAGACTGGGACCGAGGACCCAATAACTGGCTCAAAAACGATACTCCACCCACCCGTTTCCGGTGTCTATTGTACGGAAATTGTTTGGTGGGGTCCCAGTCTTCCACCTGTGGTAAAGTCCTTGGAGATGGCATATTATGTCACGCAAACGCAAACGCAAACGGCGAGTACGACCAAGAAAATAGTGCCCTTTTGTATCTAAAACTCTACATATACTTTTCTCTATAGTTTTCACAGTTTTAGGCTCAGTTTATCAGTTAAATTTTGAAAATACGAATCAAGACAGTTCGTGCGTATGAATACAGCAGCTAGTATCTTTAGATCTCACGGGACAGTACGTACGGAGCTAGCTACACAAATTCGCCTCCGATATGTTATCTACGGCTACAATTTGACCAATTCAAAAATGTCAAAATTTAGTTAACTGTAAATTGTATACCTTTAAACAAATAATCTTTGATGTAGAGCTAGTAAATTGCCCAAAATAATAGAACAGGGAAATCATTTCCCCATGGAATCCATCTTTTCTCTAGTTGTTGTTCAACATTCAATATAACGAAATGAAGCTTTCAAATTTATAAGATGTACATGTAAATGTCAGATAAACACCTTGAGATGGTAAAATAACCAATTTCTGCATGTGTATTTTCTTTATTAATACTTTATTGATACAGCTTTGACAGTTTTATATTGCTAACATATCAAACACGCCAGATAACCGATTGAAAAAAATCACACTTCCATGCGCTACATTAAACAGATGGGGTTAAACGGCCGCACGCGTTGTTACACATATGGACATGTATATCTGATGGTGGTCGCCAGACAGGATAAGTTTGTTTTCTTTGAGCATGCCGGTTTCAATCCAAATTATGAAACATGCAGACGCCTCCATCTACGCCGACTACAAATGTTCTCACGTTTGTTTGTAATTGTTATATAAATAAAGTTTAAAAGAAATATTAGCATTATGTTTACATCATACTGATTTTGTGATGTGTTATCTAAAACTACCGGTCATATGGTTATTTAGTTTCAAATGTCATTTATAAGTCGTCCATATAATATTATACAAATCATGTGCAATATGCTCATTTGTATAAAAAATAATCAACAAAATCACTACGTGTTTCCTTGAAGGAAACCGAAAAAACAGACAACTGAACCACTATGAAAACAACTGTAAAATTCTGCCACGCATATCCAACATTAAACTATTTGTGAGCCACAATTAGTAATGCGTACGGCTATACATAGGACAAGTTATTGCAGTGACGCAACGATTTCAAGTGTCAAAATCCGACGTGACGTTGATAAATTTAAGCGTAACTTTGCGACGTCATTTTCAGGCTTTCATGACGTTGTCATTAAGGCTGGTTTTCACAGAGCGCGGCCCATTTGTTTTTTTTTTAATTAATTGTACATTTATCTATTATATGTACTCTTCTAGCTATGAAGTGTAAAGTTTGAAGAAAATTCTGCTTAGGCTCAGTTAGCAAGCGATTTCTGCATTTGCGTGTGAAAACACCACTAGCTCAACTGGCTCACGGACACAAGCCATTCCAGAATTTGCAAGGACGGATAAAAATAAAGGTTTCTATTTCTTGAATTTGCAGGTGAAAACTTGAGTAATTCAACGGGCGTAACTACAGCTTCGTTCAATGGAATCGAACAAACAACTACAGATTGAGCAAGTACGGACTTCAAAATGTCAAAAGACGGAAGGAAAGTAATCGTAGCTATTACACCATTGGAGCAATGAAGTCTCAAATGTGGTGATACATCAACTTCTATTGCTTGACTTTTTGGTCAAAACGTCAATAATTCAATGGGCGATGAATACTACTAAAATACTGACTAAAAGTCAGAATGTGGAGAAAAAAAGTAGCTATTATACACGTCGATCTATGAAATGTCGAATTTGGATATAAAAAAAATCCGATCGGCTCAGTTAGCGAGCGATTTCTTGCATTTGTGGGTGAAAACACCATTAACTAAACGGGCGATTACTACTACATGTATCTTATGGCATGTTTATACTAGTTTCATTGCTAGTATTAAAAATATTTTTTCTCTATGAATTCTGTGTCAACTAGATACGAAAGTACTCAATGGCGTCTGCTAACTGAGACGTACTGGATATCTTCAAGTTTTCCGCTCTTTCAAATCATGTGATACACATACATGTAATCTCAAACTCGTTTCAATTGGGTATGAGATTTGTGAAACTCTTCAGCAATTGTATGCACTTCGGCAGCGTCTCGGTACATAACTTGTGCCAGACTCATTCATATATCTCATATCGGATGAAAACATGTTTGAGATCCTCTATTTAGAACAGTTATTTACCCGTTTATTAAAACGGTCATAGTTACATTTATGTTAGAAAAGTGCTTACACAAGGTGTATGATCACGTGGTACTAACAACAACAACAAGTACTGAAACTTCCAGAATCCATCTGATTCAAAGTACGCATTATTTTATATTGTCCTTATTACGTAACGGATTTTGATGAAATATGGCGCATCAAACACGTCTTGTTAAAGCCCCTATACGGCTCAAGTTGCTGAATTTGGCCTCCTATTGGGTTTTCCCACACATAAATCCAACAGGTTTCTATTTACACACACTTTAAAACTGTTTGCATTCATTTTGGTACAAAAATGATTTTCCGATAGACGCTCGGGTCAACTCCTCAACTCCCCGATTCGCGGCCGATGAATTCCGATAGCCGGAGTTTATCGACTCACTTCCGAGCCGAAGCCGTTGGGTTACGGAAATGAAATTGTCAATATTGACATTTTGCACTGAGTGGTACACAAAACAAGTTTTTCACATTGCTATTAAGATGTAAATCTCAAGACTTGAGATGTATCTATTAGGCAGTATATGTTACTTTTGTGTACTAAATCAGTTGCCAAACATGTTTTTGTGTTTGAAAAATCGGAAAATTGTAATACTGAGCCGTTCAGGGCCTTTGGTGGTCTCGCCCAAACTTCTACCGACACGGAAATCGATTCTTCGCAAAAACGACATAAGTCTGTGCCGAACTCCCTGGACCACTAAATGCAGCTCTTGAAGACGCGTTTGCTGCGCCATATTTCATCAAAATCCGTTGCATATTAAGGAAAATATCAAATAATACTTACTTTCGAGTAGGCGACGTTGTTGTTGTTGTAACCACATGCTCATGCACCTTGTTGCACATGCAAATCCAACAAACAAACCGCGTTATATTTATGGTGTACGAACGGGGGGAAAACTAATATTACAGGTACACCTATACAAGTTCACAGGTCCACCTGTAAAGTATGAAGGTGCACCTATACATTTACATGATATCACGCATTCGAATTGGTGATATCACCAGTTTGTGCTGAATGGATGATATCATGTATTTCGAATGGGTGATATCACCTATTCAAATGCATGATATCATCACTTCAAATCAAATAGGTGATATCATCCATTCGAATAGGTGATATCATGTATTTGAAGATATGATATCACCTATTCGAATGGATGATATCATCACTTCAGATCAAATAGGTGATATCACCCATTCAAATAGGTGATATCATCCATTCGAATAGGTGATATCATGTATTTGAAGTGATGATATCATCAATTCGAATGCATGATATCATCACTTCAAATTAAATAGGTAATATCATCCATTCGAATAGGGTTTATCATATTATAGGCCATTTCGAATTCAGGCAAGGGCGGTTCAGGGGGGGGGGCGGGACCCGGCGCGCGCCCCCCCCCCCCCCCCCCCACCCCCCCCCCCCCCCTACAATTCGCCGAGTAAAGATTTTTACAAGTTAAAAGGCACGTTTCTACGTTCGCGTTGTGAATTTATTGTTTATTGGGTTTTTTTTTGCTCCAAAATGCGCCAGAACGCAGGAAATGCGATGTAGATTTATTTCAAAAAAATTCCGGGGGGGAATGCCCCCGGACCCCCTAGCGCGTTCAATAATATAGTCAAGTATTGCAAAATAGTTACGCCCCCCCCCCCTAACCCGAAATCCTGGATCCGCGCCTGATATATGATATCTTCCATTTGAAGTGATGATATCACAAAGTGCTATTAAAGTCCAAAACGGCGCCCCATATTGATCTGGTGAAACAGCATATAAAATGGCGTGTACTTGCAGTATGTGATGTTCACGTGATATAAATGAGTAACCTGGCAAGGATACGATGTAAAACAAATACAAAAAACATTGGCATAAGGTTAGCTACAGTTACTGGCACCTATACTAGTACTTATGGAACGTTAAATCTACATAAACCCAAATAATTAATGCTAGCTCTAAATAATTAGAGCCAGCAAACATATTTAGATCATATGAAGCATATTTAAATCATTTGGAGCTAGATCTACATAATTAATGCTAGTTCTACTTATTTAGGGCTAGCATTAATTATTTAGGTTCCTTGAACTCCAAATCTACACAACTCAGATAATTAATGATAGCTCTAAATATTTAAAGCTCTACATATTTAATGCTATCTCTAATTATTTAGAGCCAACATTAATTATTTGCGTTTATGTAGATTTGGCGTTCCATAAGTATCGGACAAACTATTTTTACTGGGACGTTAACATACGAATGATAGGGACACTTTAAGGACCCGTGTGGCCCCTGATAATCCAATGATGCATGCATAATTTCTTCGTAAATGTGAAGGGATATATGCATAACATGCATGTGAACATTTTCTTCTTACTATATCCCACACAGTGCATGGAGTTTCCATATTGGCCATCTTAGTGTGTACAAGCCATCGGCCAGTTTGACTTCTTACTGCGTTTGACACATACCACTAATAATATGACAAACACATGAATAAAAGTTGGTGCAGCATGATGGGGATACATCAGACAACAGCGTGCTATGTCTTGTTTTCATCAAATGTATATACAAAGTCTGATATATGAAGGGTTTGTTGACCCTTTGTTAAAATGTTTGAGAATTCAGTAAATACGGTGTAACAGAAGAACAATACACGGTGCTGTAGATGCTGTATTACCATCCATACTGTATTGATTCCAGTGACTTGTAAGCAGTTATCTGAGTGTGTTGTTACTACTGTTTACTTGCCTGCTATGCGAGTAAATACGGTTTTTACTTGTGTCAGATGTACTTCTAATAATTGACAGTGCACCAGTTGGACATTTTACACATGGAAAAAGAGCCCATTGCATTTTGTTTGACTGATGGTAGAAAAGTTAAGATATCTAGCGTTTTGTGTAGTCTGCTGACATAATATTTATAGGACGTCGTCGTTCTATATATCTGGGATATATTGCACCAAATGTTATTAGATTTGCTGCCATATTATTTACTGTACGTGTCAAACGCAGTGGTGAAACTGTCCGATAACATGTGCAGCATAAATAAAAATGGTGGAGATGGCAACTCAATGCTCTGTATAATATACAGGGTCAAATATACTTTATATAGATATTCAGTCACATGTATGATTCTACTACATTTGAAACAAAGGTCATATTCTATAAGACAGTTGTACTAGTGACCATGATGCGACACGTTGATATATCTGATTTCGAAGGGATCTATAAGCTGGAAACAGCAAGTAAGTCCAATGACTGCATTATTATAACAGTTGTTATGGTTACCGTTTCCTCCGGTAGAAGTATTTATGCGGCTGTGATAGGAGAATGGAGACATGCGGCTTATGGGATTTGTGATCAATGTAGCCATTGAGCAAATAACATACACCTGCATGCTGATAACGATCTGTATTGCTTGTTAGACGCATAACGGGTGTTTGATTGGTGGAATGGCGAATAGTGTATATCCTAATCAGACAGTGTGGATGCATTTACTGATTTGGGTCTACACTAAAAAATTACAATTTTCGAAAAAAAAATAAATATTTTTTTTGGATTTTTTTCTCGAAAATAGTCGCAAAACCAATAAGCCCAAGTTCTCCAGTCACAGCCACAAAATATCCTGCATCTAGTATCACCTCCCTTATCGGCGGTATTTATGTCGAAAATCAGTCATATATTGTCCGTCACAGACGTCGAAATTGGGGGGGGGGGGGGGGGGGGTATAATAGGTCATGTGAAATGGAATTGCATTCCGCATAGCACTCATTTGTTCGTCAGTTGTCGATGTTATGTACGGGAATATCACTTATTTGTTCGTCAGTTGTCGATCGATGCTAATTATGGAGGAAAACATATTTTTCAAAATGGCGGATATTTCATGAACACGTTTCTTATCCCTTTCAACCATAACTAACTGGAATGGATTTTGATATGTTAATTTTGCAACCAATTCGATCATCACAGAATGATTTTCAGACTAGTCCATTTATGAAAAGGGTGTGTTTTTGTTCCCAAGAATATGAAAATTACTTGCAAAAAGTGCAGATCATGATGAGACGGCTCGTTACGAGCCGTCTCATCTGGATATACACTGTTTGCCAATGCCAGTATACAGGCCTGTGTTGTTGAAAGGGTTAACTACTCCTTTCCATGAAACAATACTGTGCTACTGCGGCATTCGATCATCCTATGTGCAGAACTACAGGCTCCAGATAAGGAATTAGTAATTGAGTATTGTCACTCCATTTCTGAAGCAATTAAGTATTTCAAAATTTTAATTGCATAAAATAAAAACACTACTGTTTACACATCAACAGACAGCAATTATTGAATAGTTTGCTTCGAAACGAAAATATATCTTGAAATTTCATTATAATTGTTTCCTTGGAGACAATACTAATGAAATACCAAGATGCGTTTTCATGGAAAATAACAAAAATAAGCTATAGTTTTGGTCTGTTTATTGTTTTCTGGAGCGTTGGAACTAACATCATACCGGGGAAAAGACACTAACAATACCGTTTACACAATATGAACTTTAAATATAAATAAAATACCTAATAAAGAAACGTGAAAAGGGAAAAGTTTTAACGTCCCAGCTACATATAAGATCATATACAGGAGGGGAGTCGATTTTAAGGACCCAATAAATTGCTCATTTTTAAAACGTTACCCCACCCACCAATTTCCGTACATTGTACAGTATAGCCTTTTCAAAGTGTCTATTGTACGAAAATTGGTGGGTGGGGTAACGGTTTACAAATGAGCCATTTATCGGTCCTAGGTCCGAGTTTTCCACCTGTGATCCGAACGACAAATGAGATGGAAATACTATGCATGTCAAGTATTTTGTTTTATCCCGTCAACACAGTGAGTATGTGCCGTGAAACACGGTGCCGTGAAACATTTTTGATATCCAGTCAATACTATTTTTGAATTTTCCAGCCATTTGGAGGTGTTGACGGGATAAATAGAATAATAGGCTAGTGCCGTGAATGGGAAAACATATCTGGCGCTGCACGGAAACGGGATGTGCTCGGTAGAGCCTCGCCCATCCCGTTTCCTGAGCCTTGCCAGATATGTTTTCCCATTCACGGCACTAACCTACTATTCTCTATTTCACCCTCCCGCCCCCCCCCCCCCCCCCACCCCCCCCCCCCGAAGCTTGAACCCGCAGCATTCGGTATTGAAGTACAAGGCTCTAGCCATACGTAACCCTTAGAACGCGGAAAACGTATAAATTGTCGTCTGCTGTCGATTTATGTTTTGTCTTCTGACTCAATATAAACATGGTTTGACAACACTTTAGAATCATTTCCATTGGAAATGATTCTGATGTGTTGTCAAAACATGGTTTTGATGAGAAAAATGGTTGTTGCACCCTTCTTGTGGCCGCATGTACAGTCTATGGAATTCTAATAAAACCCTGCTAATAAACCGTTAGCTATTTACACCAATAAATCATATACATACATATGTGTTCAATAAGTATTTATGCAGATGCTGCCAGCAAGAAAATGACACCATATGCTGTAGTTTTGCTGTAGCACATTTTGGTGTGGTTAAATGTATAATTTGTCTACTACACACCTGTGAAGAGACCTAAATATACATGTGCTACATCAAAATGTGTCTATTATTTGCATATTACAGGTGTGTGCATTTTTATTGGTAGCAGTATCTGCATAATGGTTTACATATGGTGTATTTAAATTATGTCAATCGCTATTGTTTTATTAGTAGTTTTTTTTATTAGATTTCCATTGACTTTACATGGGGCCACAAGAAACGTACATTACTATACGAAGCCGACCATCTGAATCGTTGATAGAGTGCCAGATGGTGCCCTTGATACTGTCCACGAATGTACACTACGTTATCTGTCCAAGGTTAGGTTATCGACCTCCACTGTGCCCCACATACATGTACATGTACCTACATTAAAGGTACACGCCCACTTAGTAGGCACAACATGATCTTTATAGGAATTAAATAAGTGTATAATTGTGTCACTATTCCACCAGTTATAAAAATTACAAGTGTCCGTTATACAGATATAATCATTTAGTAATATTTATTGTGCTGATAGTGACGCGCGGTGGTATCAGGCTATTTTCATATGCTAATAGTGACGCGCGGTGGTATCAGGCTATTTTCATATGCTAATAGTGACGCGCGGTGGTATCAGGCTATTTTCATATGCTAATGAGGCATGATCAATTTTAGTTATTTATGCTAATTAAATGCGTCACATGAAAAAATAATATTATATACAGATTATAAAGTATGATCATTGTACATCAAACAAGAGGGCCATGATGGCCATAATTCGCTCACCTGACTCCATGAACACCAGAGGAGAATGTGACATTGAGTTCATATGTGTTTTAAAAAAATTAAAAAAAAATTGTGCTATTTTTAGATGGCGGTCATCTTGGATTAAGCGATGACTCTCATTTTACCAAATCTGAAAATGCTTCACAACCCGGATCTTAACTTACTATGAAGTTTGGCCAGCATCGGCCATGTGGTTCCTGAGAAAAAGACGTTCAACATATCGAATAAATGGACCTTTTGGCGGCTGTCATGGATGACATAATCATCCGATTCCGACAAATATTGCACCAGAGCAATCGCCTCATCGATACCTTCAATTTGATATATGACATGAGCATATTTGGTCAAATATAAAATTTGACCCCACGGGCCACGCCCATTTTTGACCTCGGGGTCACCATTTTAACACCTTTCAAAGAGCATTCTACATCGATCATTCCTACCAAGTTTCGTCGAAATCCGGCTGGCGGTTCATGAGAAGAATTTTTTTATTTTTTTTAAGAATTTGTGCTATTTTTAGATGGCGGGCCATCTTGAATTAGCGACAACCTCCGTTTTAACAAATCTGAAAAGGCTTCACCCATGGACCACAACTGTGAAGTTTGTCCTCCATGGGCCAAGCGGTTCGTGTGAAGAAGAATTTTGAAATCTCTAATAAAAGAACGACCTTTTGACCTTTCGGCGGCCATCTTGGATGACATGATCATCTAATCTCGACAAAAAATGTACCAGAGCTATCGCCTCTTTGATATCTTCGATTTGATATAGACATGGCCATATTCGGTCAAAAATAAAATTTGACCCCAATTTGACTCCTCGGGCCACGCCCATTTTTTACCCTGGGGTCACCATTTTAACAACTTTGAAAGAGCATTTTACATCGATCATTTCTACCAAGTATCGTCGAAATCCGGCTAGCAGTTCATGAGAAGAAGATTTTTTAAGAATTTATGATATTTTTAGATGGCGGCCACCTTGGATTAGCGATGACCTCCATTTTAACAAATCTGAAAATGCTTCACCCATGGACCATAACTTTTAAGTTTGGCTAGCATGGGCCAAGCGGTTCATGTGAAGAAGAATTTTGAAATCTCTGATAAAAGAACGACCTTTTGACCTTTCGGCGGCCATCTTGGATGACATAACCATCCAATTTCGACAATAAATGCAAAAGAGTGATCGCCTCATTGATACCTTCGATTTGATATATAACATCACCATATTCGTTCAAAAATAAAATTTGACCCCAATTTGACCCCAAGGCCACGCCCATTTTTAACCCCGGGGTCACCATTTTAACAACTTTGAAAGAGCATTGTACATCGATCATTCCTACAAAGTTTCGTCGAAATCCGGCAAGCGGTTCATGAGAAGAAGATTTTTTAAGAATTTATGCTATTTTTAGACGGCGGCCATCTTGGATTAGCGATGACCTCCATTTCAACAAATCTGAAAAGGCTTCACCCATGGACCATAACTTTTAAGTTTGGCTACAATGGGCCAAGCGGTTCATGTGAAGAAGAATTTTGAAATCTCTAATAAAAGAATGACCTTTTGACATTTCGGCGGCCATCTTGGATGACATCACCATCCGATTTCGACAAAAAATGAACCAGAGTGATCGCCTCATTGATACCTTCGATTTGATATATGACATGACCATATTCGGTCAAAAATAAAATTTGACCCAAATTTGACCCCAAGGGCCACGCCCATTTTTGACCCCGGGGTCACCATTTTAACAACTTTGAAAGAGCATTGTATATCGATCATTCCTACCAAGTTTTGTCGAAATCCGGTTGGCGGTTCTTGAGAAGAAGATTTTTGAAGAATTTGTGCTATTTTTAGACGGCGGCCATCTTGGATTACGTAATGATGTCACTTTAACAATTTTGTAATCCCCCTACCTAAGGACCATGACCATGAAGTTTGGTGATTATAGGCCCAATGGTTACCGAGGAGAAGACGTTTGAAAATGTTCACGGACGACGACGGACGACGGACGACGGACGACGACGGACACATTGCGGTAACAATAGCTCACATGAGCTTCGCTCGGGTGAGCTAAAAATAGATACAGAGAATAGATAGTCATTTCCGTTAACAGTTTAACGGTTATCGCCCCTGATATCAATGTGGAAATTTTACGTCTGGTATAAAATGTATAGTAATGCCAATCAATACGTGGGGTAATGTTGAATGAATGTTTATTTTGCTAGAAAATATATCGGATGATGTCTCCGATATAAAGAACATTTTGTGCATACTGAGTGGGCATGTATCTTTAACATTAAAGGACCTCAGTCTCATATATGCACATTAACCTTTCCAACACCACAGGCCTGTATAGTGATATTGGCAAACAGTGTAGATCCAGATGAGACGGCTCGTGACGAACCGTCTCATAAGGATCTGCATTTTTGCAAATATTTTTTCTTTTAGAACAACAATACCCCCTTTTCATAAATGGACTAGTCTGAAATTCATTTAGTGACGACTGGATTGATTGCAAAATGAACACATCAAAATCCACTCCAGTTACTTAGGGGTGTCACAAAATTTTCTTGTATTACAATGTTTTGAGTGAAACTTATAGCTGGCTGGTCAAGGGAAACAACCTCAATATATTGGGAGCAGGAGGGTATCAGGAGTTATCTTTCTTGTTGTACCCAACAGTCTAGCAGGTGGTTGGTATTGAGGAGTTACCATTCCTGTAGTATGCCCATATTGGTAGAACTGGTTTGGCTGGTGCTAAATATAGATTCAGTTGGGCCTATGCAGTTTGGCTGAGAAGTGGTCAGTTGTTGAGATGCCTTTGACGTGACAACACCCTTGCTCGTTAGCAGTTGTACAGTTGTATAGTAGTATTGAAGTTGATAGCAGTTGTGAAGGCCTAGTCCATATTGTAAGTGGTTTTAACTCCCATTTTATTTTGTCGATTGTATTTGAATTATATTTGTGCATTGTTTGAAGTAGTGTTCATATAATTTGATTGAATAGAATTTTCTTTCCATTTTTTGGACTTAGTAAATTTGGGCTCGAGTTGTGATGAAATATTCAATGTAAATATTTCATCATTCACGTTGTAATTCATTACACGTGCATATCGTGAATGATACGGTTGAAGTCTCTTTATGTATATATTGGAGATAGGTGAATTGAATTTTCTTTTGAATGACGAGTCGATGCCCGTATTTATTTTCTTAGAACTTATATTTTATACGAGTACTTAGTGCGTTTTTTCCTCTCGTATGTTTAAGGTCCCTTTTGGCAGTGGTCCCTTCGAGGCGGTTACGGTGGTCTTAACAGTTGTACCGGTGTATCTACGAGGATAGTTACCATGGGGAAAACCCGTCTGAGAGAGCTCCATTCCCGACCCGTATTCTGAACTCTTGGGGGAATATGTATTCGTAACAACTATTCTGATGTACTCTCAACATGCGAGTTGATCATGTGGAATGTGAAGATGATAGTAGCCGCATGCCGCTACACATGTCTGTGTGAAATCACATGTCTGTGTGACATCATTCACTGTCTATGGTCTATGTGACATACATAAATATCCCGTCTGTGTGACATCCAATTAGAGCTTGTCTGTGTGACAACCAATTAGAGCTCGTCTGTGTGACATCCAATTATAGCTTGTCTGTGTGACATTCATTGATATCTTGTTTGTGTGACGTTCGTCGAAATATCGTCTGTGTGACATCAATTCCAATAATGTGCTATTGAAGAACTAGACATGTATGTTACTCATTTCCGCTGGTCGTCGCTATGTACATCGCTATGTATGAGAATCATTACGCATCATTACTTGTGATCGAGAGAAGAAATGACATTATATCACTAGTATAAAAGGACACAATCTTAGAGCTGTTTGTGTATATCACGTGACATTAGTACATGTACTGATTTTACTACAAGGATAAATTATTGTATGTCCACTATCGTTATGTTGTTCACTGTGCTCCGGTGTGTTGTGTAGCTCCGATCAATCATGTCGACCAAACCTGTGACAAATGGCGATCCCGGCAGGATTGATCTAACGTGGGCGAAATACACAACGCAATCTGGGCATTGTGAGTAAAGACTTTAGTGTCATTGATGATAACATGATACATGGTGCTGTTGCATGATACATATTCATAAGCTATGGAGATGTTGAAAGAAATTATAGAGATAGGGAAGGCTATGGGCCTTGAAGGAGACAAATCAACAGAGTTTGTTGATAAAAGACAGAACGTCTTGAGAGAGGAGAGAGAGAAAAGTTTAAGAGAGAGAGAAGAATTTAGAGAGAGATTTGAAGCGTGACGAGATGGTACGAGATGATAAGAGGTCAGAGTTAGAATTTCACATGTTGAAAGAACAAAGAGAGCAAAAAGAGAGAATAGTTGAGAAAGAGATAGAGCTTGAAAGTATCCGTAAAGATACAGCGGAAACTTCATTCTCCATAAAAATTTGTCTGATTGCACAGCAAAAATGCCAAAGTTACCACCGTTTAATGAGGATAGGGACAGTATGGACGCATATTTGAAGAGATTTGAGCGATTCGCTGAGAATGCAGGTTGGCAGGAAGATAGATGGGCATCTAATTTGAGTGCGTTGTTGCAAGGTAAGGCTCTGGATGTTTACTCTAGATTGTCTGCGAGTGAGTCATTAGACTATACCGTGCTACGTGATGCGTTGTTGAAGAGATATCAGTTAACTGAGGAAGGGTAGGCAAAAATTGCGGGATGGTAAGCTTGAACCGGGGGAAACGGCCAGTCAATTCGCAGTTAGGTTATCGAGTTATTTAACTCGATGGATGGATTTGGCGGGGGCTGAAGCTAATTTTGATGGGTTAAAAGACATAATTCTGAGGGAACAGTTTATTCAGTCTTCTGGGAAAAATTTGGCCCTATTTTTGTGGGAAAGGAAACCCACGTCTATACTGAAATGGCTCAGTTGGCCGATCAATATAATGAGGCCCATATGGCGGAGTTTAGAACTCAAAAGCAGCTACCCCACCATTCAGGAAAAAACCATGTACCCAATCTGATAGGTCGAAGTTTCCCTATGATTCCAAGGTCCCTGGTGTCCGTCGGTGTTATATCTGTTCAAAGGCTGATCATGAAGCTAAAGATTGTCCCAGAAGGTATATAACAAAAATCCGTCGCAACGAGCCGCTGGTTTAGATGATACAGACAATTATAACTATCAGGGTGATTATATTCAGGGTTACAGAGGTCGCGGTCGAGGGTATGATAGAGGTCGCGGTCGAGGTTACGATAGAGGTCGTGGTCGAGGGTACGACAGAGGTCGCGGTCGTGGGTATGGTAGAGGCAGAGACGTGGATAGGGCAATGGCAATGTCAGAGGATAAACCCAAGTTAAAACAGTAGCCAACTGTATGGTCGAAACCAATTTTCCAAAATGTTGTATTCTAGGTGATCAGATACAATCTAAGTGTGGTCACACTTTCCCATTCATTGGTGCAATTTGCAAGAATGATGACAGTCCATTGACGATTGGTTCCGAGAGAGATATGCCAGTTTTGCATGGATATATGGGTAACCAGTTAGTCAATGTGTTGAGGGATAGTGGTTGTAGCTCAGCAGTTGTGAGGCGGTCTCTCGTTCACGATAATCAGTTGACAGGGCAATATAGAATTTGTGTCCTAATTGACGGTACAGCTCGGAAGGTCGAGGTTGCGAAAATCACTGTAACACTCCATTTTTCGTTGGTGAAGTTGAAGCTTTGTGCATGGAAAATCCTTTGTACGACTTGATTTTGGGGAATATACCTGGGGTTCGAGGTCCGAATGACCCAAATCTTGATTGGATTGATAATACAGGAAATCGCACAGCTACCGACGACTCCGAGGATACATGTGCTGTACAAACACGCAAACAGAAGGCAAATGAAGGTAAGACCAAAGTACTGAAAGTACCAAAAGAAATTGCTGAAATTGGGGTAAGTGATTTGCGAGATGGACACAATGGTGATGATAGTCTACACAAATGGAAGGATCTAGCTGAGAAATCTGAGAAGATTGTTTCTAAAAATGGAAATGTAGTGTGCTAGAAATCAGGTCTGGTGTACTATACCGGAAATTTCAATCGGAAAAGGTTGATAATGGTAAGTTATTTTGTCAAGTATTGGTTCCAAAGTTCTGAGAACACAGGTGATGAAGTTAGCTCACGACACCATTTTAGCTGGTCATTTAGGTGTGCGGAAGATGACGGACAAGATTTTATCCGAGTTTTATTGGCCCGGTGTGAAGAGTGACATCGTGCGATATTGCAGATCCTGTGATTTGTGCCAAAAGACATATCCAAGAGGTAAGGTGTCTAAGTTGCCGATCGGAACTATGCCATTGATAGAGACCCCATTTTCACGAGTAGCCGTGGATCTCATCGGGCCTATCCATCCTCCCACAGACAAAGGTCAGCGTTTCATTTTAACATTAGTGGACTATGCAACACGTTACCCAGAAGCGACACCATTGAAAAACATAGATACGGAGACTGTAGCAGAGGCGTTGGTAGAGATGTTTTCAAGGGTAGGTATACCAAATGAAATATTGTCGGATCTAGGTACCCAGTTCACTTCGGACTTGATGAGAGTAAGCCGTTTGTTTATCTCTTAAACAGCTCACAACGACCTGTTACAATCCGAAGTGTAATGGGCTTTGCGAACGATTCAACGGAACTCTCAAAGGTATGCTTAAGAAAAATGTGTTCAGAGGAACCGAAGCAATGGGACAGGTATATAGCACCTCTACTTTTCGCATATCGTGAAGCTACTCAGGAAAGTTTAGGATTCAGTCCATTTGAGCTGTTGTATGGACGAACCGTACGTGGTCCAATGGTAATCCTGAAAGAGCTATGGACTAAGGAAATGGATGTACCCGAGATAAAGACAACCTATCAGTACGTTGTCGATTTACGGAATCGGTTGGAACAGACGTGTGAACTAGCCCGGACGGAGCTGGCAAAGAATCAGGTGAGTACAAGAAGTATGCCGATCAGAGGTGTAGAGACAGAAAATTTCAGGTAGGTGACAAAGTGTTACTACTCTTACCAACAGATAAAAACAAGTTGCTGATGCAGTGGCAAGGTCCTTACAATGTTGTATCGAAACTAAACGCATTTGATTATAAAGTTGAGGTCCGAGGAAAGGAATAAAGTTGTACCATGCTAATCTACTGAAGCTGTACATCGAGAGGGATCAAAGTCGACAAACTGATGGTGCAAGCAGTATGATAGACAAGGTATGTTCAGCAGTCGTAGAGTCAGATGGATATGAGGCAATGACGACGACTATTTGTGTACCAAGGTTTTGAAGGAAGGCTTGCCAATGTTTGTATCAGAAGGAGACATACAAAGATGTTGACGTTAACAAAGATCTGAGCCATGAACAACAAGATGAGGTAAATAAATTACTAGAAGAATATTCTGACGTGTTAACTGACATTCCAGGGAGTACCGAGTTGGTAGAACATGAGGTAAGACTGACATCTGACGAGCCCGTGCGGTTGAAGCCATATCCCGTTCCGCATGCGCTGAAGGAAGGTATCAAACAAGAGATAGAATCCATGTTAAAACTTGGTATTATTGAGCCCTCAGAGTCAAATTACTCGTCACCTATAGTCATAGTCAAAAAACCCGATGGAAGCAATAGATTCTGCATAGATTTCCGGAAATTAAATCGTATCACAGAATTTGATGCAGAACCAATTGGAAACCCTGATGATATTTTTGCACGACTCACCAATGCAAAATTCTTGACGAAGATTGATTTGAGTAAAGGTTATTTTCAAATTTCTGTAAACAAAGAGGAGTGTAGGAAATACACAGCATTTTCATGTTCAGAAAAGGGCCTATACAATTTTGAGATTACCATTTGGGATGATAAACTCAGGTGCTTCATTTTGCCGCATGATGAGGAAGCTTCTAAGTGGCATGAAGGATATCGACAATTTTGTAGACGATATCATCATTTTCTCCGAAACTTGGTGTAGTCACATACTGGTACTGAGAGAACTGTTCAGCCGTCTCAGAAAAGCTAATCTGACAGCGAGGCCATCAAAATGTATGGTCGGGCACTTTCATCTCGAGTTCTTAGGCCATGTGGTTGGAGAAGGTAAGATACAGCCAAAACCCAGCAAGGTTGAATGTATCCAAAACAGCCCTACACCCAAAACGAAGACGCAGGTGAGGTCATTTCTCGGATTGGTCGGGTACTTCCGCAGGTTTGTACCAAACTTCAGCACGATAGCTGCACCTCTTACCGACCTGACAAAGAAAGACGAGCCAAACAAGGTGATATGGGGGATCCACAAGAAAATCATTCCGTACATTGATTAATATCCTCACTTCACCAGTTGTTTTGAGATTGCCAAAGTTTGAGGACATGTTCATTCTCCGAACCGATGCTAGCGACTACTGGTTGGGGTGCAGTATTGTTACAGGTAGGTCGATGGTGTCAAATTCCCAATCGCATATGCAAGCAAAAAACTGTTGAGATCATGAAGTACGATATTCTACCATTGAGAAAGAATGTTTGGTGGTCTGGTGTGGGGAATTTCCAAGTTCCATGTATTTTTTATATGGCAGAGAATTCATTTTGGAGACCGACCATCAACCGTTAGTGTACATTAACAGGGCCAAGGTCGCAAATGCGAGGATAATGCGTTGGGCATTGGCTCTACAGCAGTACAGATTCCGGATAATTGCTATAAAAGGCAGTGAAAATGTAGGAGCTGACTATCTCAGCAGGCAGGAGAACATTTAAGGTCGTGTGATTTGACAAGGTCAAAGGTCAGTTAAAGGTCAAGGTCGCAGTAAATCGGTTAGTGAACAGTAAACCGTTAGAACAGTGTGATCTCGATTTATGTTTTATTTGTAGTTGTATGTATTGTAAATAATTTTAGCTTGTCTAATTTTGTGAGTGAACACTTCCACGTAGAAAAAAATTCTAGTTATTTTTCTCTTGGCAATGGGGGTGTGTCACAAAATTTTCTTGTATTACAATGTTTTGAGTGAAACTTGCAGCTGGCTGGTCAAGGGAAACAACCTCAATATATTGGGAGCAGGAGGGTATCAGGAGTTATCTTTCTTGTTGTACCCAACAGTCTAGCAGGTGGTTGGTATTGAGGAGTTTACCATTCCTGTAGTATGCCCATATTGGTAGAACTGGTTTGGCTGGTGCTAAATATAGATTCAGTTGGGCCTATGCAGTTTGGCTGAGAAGTGGTCAGTTGTTGAGATGCCTTTGACGTGACAACACCCTTGCTCGTTAGCAGTTGTACAGTTGTATAGTAGTATTGAAGTTGATAGCAGTTGTGAAGGCCAGTCCATATTGTAAGTGGTTTTAACTCCCATTTTATTTTGTCGATTGTATTTGAATTATATTTGTGCATTGTTTGAAGTAGTGTTCTATAATTTGATTGAATAGAATTTTCATTTTTTTTTTTTTTGGACTTAGTAAATTTGGGCTCGAGTTGTGATGAAATATTCAATGTAATATTTCATCATTCACGTTGTAATTCATTACACGTGCATATCGTGAATGATACGGTTGAAGTCTCTTTATGTATATATTGGAGATAGATAGGTGAATTGAATTTTCTTTTGAATGACGAGCCGATGCCCGTATTTATTTTCTTAGAACTTATATTTTATACGAGTACTTAGTGCGTTTTTTCCTCTCGTATGTTTAAGGTCCCTTTTGGCAGTGGTCCCTTCGAGGCGGTTACGGTGGTCTTAACAGTTGTACCGGTGTATCTACGAGGATAGTTACCATGGGGAAACCCGTCTGAGAGAGCTCCATTCCCGACCCGTATTCTGACTCTTGGGGGAATATGTATTCGTAACAACGATTCTGATGTACTCTCAACATGCGAGTTGATCATGTGGAATGTGAAGATGATAGTAGCCGCATGCCGCTACACTGTCTGTGTGAAATCACATGTCTGTGTGACATCATTCACTGTCTATGGTCTATGTGACATACATAAATATCCCGTCTGTGTGACATCCAATTAGAGCTTGTCTGTGTGACAACCAATTAGAGCTCGTCTGTGTGACATCCAATTATAGCTTGTCTGTGTGACATTCATTGATATCTTGTCTGTGTGACGTTCGTCGAAATATCGTCTGTGTGACATCAATTCCAATAATGTGCTATTGAAGAACTAGACATGTATGTTACTCATTTCCGCTGGTCGTCGCTATGTACATCGCTATGTATGAGAATCATTACGCATCATTACTTGTGATCGAGAGAAGAAATGACATTATATCACTAGTATAAAAGGACACAATCTTAGAGCTGTTTGTGTATATCACGTGACATTATTACATGTACTGATTTTACTACAAGGATAAATTATTGTATGTCCACTATCGTTATGTTGTTCACTGTGCTCCGGTGTGTTGTGTAGCTCCGATCAATCATGTCGACCAAACCTGTGACAAGGGGTGAAAGGGTTAAATGATAATATAATAAATTCAGTATAGTGATTTGGTCAGAAAATATTTTATTTAATATAAATAAAAATTAAAGAAAATATCACAGTTTCTGTAAACAGTTTTCTTGAAAAATCCCACATCTTCTTATGTAAAAACCCGATGACTTGGCTCATATGCGGCTGTGACTGGAGAAATGGGGCTTATGGGTTTTGCGACCAGTGAAGATCCAGATCAGCCTGTGCATCCGCACAGCCGCATTGCTCCAGTCACATCCACATAAGACTCGTATGTGTATGCCGGTAGTAAACGTGTCTTGTGTCTGTAACCCAGGTTTCCCCGCCGGTGTTGCCGACAGCCAGGAAGTAGTGCGGCGCCGACTGCGGGATGCCAGCGGACTCACAGTCGGTTACTACAAGGACGGCGAACTAGTCGGGGTATGTATATGAATACCACTGCGACACTGCGCGGAATTACAGGACCGTATTGGACCTAAGCAGTGTCCCATTTCGGCACACAATTATACACATCTGTCCGCCTTGCACCAACATATATCACATAGAACACTTAAAAATTCGGCCTTTTTGGACATATATGTCCGGGTATGGAAGGTCTTCGAGCCAAGTCCCACCCTTAAATATAAGCTAAATGAAAAATGTCACCTAACCTGAGGCCTTACAGACAGAAAATTCGGGCTACCTATCACCAAGCCGACCGCCTGTGGTCTGCTGAACCATCCATGTATCACGTGTATCTATGTTGCAGTTCATATCTGGGACCAGATACGGCGGCCACACCATCACCCGCGAGTGCATGCAGACGCACGAACCGAATGGACGTACGTCTTATCAATCCAACTATCAATGTCTTCCACGCAGGAGGTGGAAGAAGACTGGGACCTATGACCCGATGAATGGCTCATTAGTAAACCGTTACCCAACCCACACATTTCCGTACACTATACAGTATTGGTGTGTGGGCAGGGGCGGATCCAGCATCTGGGGAACGGGGGGGGGGGGGGGGGGGGGGGGGGGGGGGGTGTTCTATTTGCGTATGTAACTCTTGCAATATACTACGGGAGTAATTGCAATACCGTTCGCAAAAATGGGGTTGTCTTGTTTTCGAGCTCTTCGAAATGCACTTTCCTGTGTTTTACAGCATTTAAATTCAGACTCCAACTGAACCTCGGACCCCCACCCTCTACATCCGCCCCTGGTGGGGTAATGTTTTCGGTTGTGGCGCGGGAAATTAGATACATTCAATTAAATATATATATATGTTCATTATAGGACTTAACCGTGCACATGAATATCCGATTCCCTGTTGCTTTCTCCTCAATAGTTTTATGAAATTTCACCAGCTCCAACACTGTTTACACCAAGTGACCATCATGTTCGAGTAATTTTTAATATCCTACAAATTTACAAAAAATGCCTTAAAGGTACATGCCCACTCAGTAGGCATAAACTGTTCTTTGTATCAGAGACTTTGCTAAGTATACTTTGAGGGAGAAATGTTCAATATGTACATGAATTCATATTTGTTTGTCGAATAAAATATGTTCTAACAAAAAAGAGATAATGGAATAAATACAGTATAATTCAAGACCAGCCTTAGTGCATCCGCGTAGCGATCCGTCCCATTAGTATGTACACATTTTACAATTATTTTTTAGAAAAACAAACTTCACAACATTCTTATAAATGGACTAGCAAATCAGCAATTCGATTGGTCACTCACAGTCCATTCCTGTTAGTTATGGTTGAAAGGATTAATCACCAACGTGTTCCATCCTTGCAGGTAATATTTGTGTACACTCCGTTGTGGTCGACCAGCAGCACAGGCGAAAGGTAGGACAGCCATCACATGGTTTTTTGCTGCTAGCCTCTCGCAGCTTATGTAACCGTTTTTCAAAATACAGTCGGATATCACGGCGCTATTTTTTTCTTGTTGCGCGTATGTATACATATTGTATCTAGGTCATTGTTAACGACTGGTTTTATGCTATTTTACATTTCACATTTATTAGAATGTGTATATTTTTGGTACATAATTAATTGAAGAAAAACCAATGGAACCTCAGATTTAGCCGTTCATTTTTCACAAATAAAACAGAATATTTTGGTCGCGCATTAATGGTGTGCAAACCCGAATCACACCTCTCTGGCACCTATCTGGATGTTTTCATTCACAACTACGGCGTGTACAAATTTGCATAAAACAACACTATAACCACAGGTGTTTGAAGAGTGAATCCGGATATGGATTTACCACCCTTATCGCATCGCCGTATTTCGCCGATATTGATTTCGAAAATGAGTCATATTTTCCTTAAATGATGTCGAAAATTGATAAAAATATACTGCTACCACTCATTTGAACCGTCGCGTCGGCATGTTTCGAATGAGTGGTAATAGCGTACACTTTCACTTACAATAATTGAGCCCAGATATGGAATTACCACCCTTATCGCATCGCCGTATTTCGCCGATATTTATTTCGAAAATCAGTAATATTTTCCTTAAATGATGTCGAAAATTGATAAATATTTCAGAGCTCATGCGGATGTGTATGTAATGCATAAAAAAACAAATGCTAAGCCTTAATGGATTCTTCCTGTTTCTATACAGCTCCTTCCCCTCTCCACATACAAAATATGTCGAGTGTTATACAGTTTCCCATAACACCATTTACTACAATTACTCTATTTGAAATATTTAAAGGAGAATATACTAAAACACTTTTTACCACCCATTTCAGTTGGGCTCGCAGCTCAGTACTTTCAGTACTTTGATTGTTTATTAATTAGAACGTATACAATGCGATGTAGGTATACAAAAAACATGTTTCCGAAATTCCGTTGATCTCGGACTCGGCCGACGTACTAGTATTTAACTACTAGTTTTTAATATCACCTTCCGCCCCAGCCATTTGATTGTTTGATTATTTGAAGGAATAACATAATATACAGAGGAGGATTGAACGGCCATGTGTCTCAGATATACAGACAGTGATTAATAAAATTTAATTTTATTGTAGATTCGTATCGCATTTCTCAGCTCCATTTAAAATTACATACGAGTCGTCTGCACAAATCAGGGTGGCCGTTTCACTAAGCTTCGTACGACTAAAATGTTCGTAAGTGATAGTCTGTACATTCCACATTAACAATGTTTTCTTGTAAACAATTATTGGATTTACATTTAAATCAATTGAAATTTCCAGACAATCGTAAATTTGCACTTACGAACATTTTAGTCGTACGGAGTTTAGTGAAACGGGCCCCAGGTTTCGGTTACAATGTTTATAATGCTGAATAAATAATGTAGCACCATATTGTCTACTTTGTTTCTTACAATCTATGCTAGTATAAACTTGTAATAAAACACACTTTCAGAGTTATAAGCGAAAAACAACACATGCATATTGGCCATCTGGGGGACGTTTCACTAAACTTCGTACGACTAAAATGTTCGTAAGTGCAAAATTATGATAGTCTGTAAATTTCACATTAACAGTGTTTCTTATAAACAATTAGTGTACATGTATTTACATTTATTGAGCATAGGCTGTATGCAGCCTATGTTCAATAAACCTGGTACATCATGAGAGTGCCTTGGACATGCTTGACTGTCAAAACAGTAGACATGGCATGGTGTGTCCTTCCAGGGGATAGCCACAGCCATGGTGAAGAATTATATCAGCACAGTGCAAGTCGAACAGAGCCAAGCGGAGATGATTCTCTTGCTGTCCAAACCCGACACTATACCCATGTATACTAGACTCGGCTTTGTGGTACGCGGGGTGTCTGACATTGACCTAGGTACGTATTGTAGAACCTATCCAAACCGGACACCCAGGAATCATCACTGTAAACTATCAACTATGGCTGTGGAGAAATAGGGTTTTGGGGATTTGTGACCGGTGTAGTTCCTAATCAGGTAGCACACTCATGTAGCCGTATAACGATATTGCATGTTAGAAGCATAACGGGTGTTTCCTGATTGGATGGCAAACAGTGCAGATCCTGATAAGTCTGTGCGGATGTAGATGCAGATCTGGGGCCCGTTTCACTAAACTTCTTACGACTAAAATGTTCGTAAGTGCAAATTTAAGATCGTCTGTAAATTTCAATTTATGAATTTACATTTATTGAGCATAGGCTGCATATGCAGCCTATGCTCAATAAATGTAAATCCATTAATTACTTACAAGAAAACATTGTTAATGTGAAATTTACAGACTATCATAATTTTGCACTTACGAACATTTTAGTCGTAAGAAGTTTAGTGAAACGGCCCCCAGGATCGGCACTGATAGCAAAAACCCATAATCCCTATTTCTCCAGTCACGGCCACGTTGCAAAGTCGACATCGTGTCGTGGATGGTTCATGTAGCTGTATTACTGGAGTTTCTCTAAACCGGACACACTGGAGACATCACGATCACAGGGTGTCCGATTTAGAGAGATTCCATTTTATAAGAGATACGCGTTATAATTATGCTTATCAAGAGAACTTGGCCATTCTTTATAAATGGTAGGGTTAGTAAGTCACAGTATCAGACAGTATACTAGACAGTCGTTCCTACGGAGCCCCGCTGGTGATGTAGAATTATTTTTTTATTAATTCGTTCCCATGAAATAACAATTCGTTCCCACGAAATAACAATTCGTTGTCTCGATTCAGCAATTCGTTCCCACGAAATAACGATTCGTTCCCACGGGAACGAATTGTTATATCGTGGGAACGAATTGCACTGCCAGAAGGTTGGTCGCAAAGTCTATAATATAAGCCACATTGCCACATCTCACAGCCACACGTATGAGCGAGCCGGGCCTGTGTGTGATTTCAGGTGAGGAACCGTGGTACGAGATGGAGTATGGCCTTGACAACAGATCAACCAAGCCAGAGTAGAGTGATAACCAGACATGATGCTCTTTTAATAAGAGTAGCTGTGGCATTGTAGCTGTTGTCTTTTAATACTGGACCACAGGTGGATAAAGCGTTGCAGGGATATTAAAATGGTTCAACTATTCTAAATATGTTTCGAAACCATCAGAAAGCCAGATAAATAAAAACTGCCATGAAACAAAACAAAATCTAAAGACCTATTACTAGTATTAGAGGCCTAATAATAGGGATTTAGAGGCGGTTATTTGCTTTCACCGCAAGTTGTATTTCTCTGCCTTTCTGATGGTTTCTAAGGAGCCCCGCAGGGGACATGGGTTTTTTTTCTCACTTAATTCGTTCCCACGAAATAACATTCGTTCCCTCAATTTAACAATTTGTTCCCTTGAATTAACAATTCGTTCCCACGATATAACAATTCGTTCCCACGATATAACAATTCCTTCCCACGATATAACAATTCGTTCACGTGGGAACGAATTATTATTTCGTGGGAACGAATTGTTAAATTGAAGGAACGAATCATTAATTCGTGGGAACGAATTGTTAAATTGAGGGAAGGAATTGTTATTTCACCGGAACGAATTAATAAAACAAATCCATTAAAACTTTTTTTTAAAGCTTTTGTTAATTTTTTTTTTCAAATTGCTATTTCTCTTTGACCGCTTGCGATATCAACTTGAAACTTCATATACACATTGATCACCATCCATATTTTCATTGGATACCCTACCCATGCTGCCCACGAACCCAAGGTCAAACGACTTTTTTTAACGCTTGCGTTACAAATTTTCAAATTGTTACATCTCTGTGACTGCTAGGGATATCAATATTGAAACTTCATATACACATTGATCACCATCCATGTTTTCATTGTATACCCTACCCATGCTGCCTAGGAGCACAATGTCAAGGTCAAATGACTTTAAAATGTTTGTTAAAGTTTTACCTTATGTTTTTAAGGTATATAGTTTATTTATAGTGCAACTGTTATACATGTACATATTACAAGAAGTTACTGATGATAACAGCCAGCTACAGAGGCTCATGATGCACTAGCATATACAGATTCATTGTTTCGTAATAATGTTGATATCCAATACTTCACGTTCTAAAGTAATGATGTTGGTTGTTCATTTAGAATATAACGTAATATAAAGAAGGAAGATAGCACAATGGAACATACAACGGCTTCATACGCATGTGAGAATGTGATCGTGCTTGATTCGAAAATCAGAAACGATCAATTGTCAGTGCGACACACAGTAGCATTCAATATTGATTGAAAAACAAGACTTCATTATTCAAACTGATTTGACAACGAGTAGTATATAAGAGTCAAAAAGATACCACCTACTGATGGAAGCCCCCCGCTACGCACGGTGCCTCCCATCAGTAGGTGGTATCATGTTTGACTCTTATATACTACTCGGATTTTCCCCCACTGTTCGGCGGGTATGTATGAGAAGAATGGAAAAATATTTTTCAGCAACCACGAGACCATATATTTCCTAGAGCGAAAGGATAGGAACACCGTTGGCATGCAGTTGTAAGGATAAAAAATAAAAAAAAGTTTTAGGTCCAGCCGAGATCGAACTAGCAACCCACGTCTCCATAGAGTGGCGCCTTAGTCCACACGACCACGAATCGAAGTTGAAATACACCCTATTAGAGATAAGAAATCCATTGGTTATACTCAGTATATATGACAATCTGTCATAAATATTGGCAACTTACACCCTATTAGAGACAAGAATTCCATTGGTTATACTCAGTATATATGACAATCTGTCATAAATATTTGGCAACTTACACCCTATTAGAGACAAGAATTCCATTGGTTATACTCCGTATAATGTCTACCATAAAGCAAATGAGAGAGCAAGCTAAGAGTTGGGGAAGTTTGAGACTCAAGAAAGATATAGCAGATAGGATAAGTGACGCGCGAGCCGTAGTGAGGAGAGGCTGCGGCGTGCGTGCCACCGCTTACGCGCAGCGTGTAAAAGAAGATCCCAGTGCGCGCAGAAAACCACTATGCAAAGCGTACTACAATAAGATTTATCAAGGCCTGGTGGGGAGACCTCCTAAGAGTATGAGACTGCTCGCCAGAGATTTGGTGGAGGAGGGTCCCAGGGTTCTCACCGAATATGCCGAAGCTAGGGAAACTGTTGATAGGGGTAGGAGGAAGATAGTATGGACTTTTGAGAAGGGGGTAGACGGGGAGATCGCTAATCGCATAATGAATAAAATTCGCCCAGAGATGACCACGGTGTGTTATCTGAGGTATTCGTGCTCGTATCGTATTAGGAACATCGAGACGACGAAACGATGATCTATCACAAACAATCAAAGGGTAGTCCGTGGATAAACGAGATCGCCAAAGCCGAGAGTTGGATATCCGATAGAGAGAGAGGTCGAATGGACATCGACAAAGTCGATAGACCAAACACAAAATGGACCTTCGTTCGTTGGATATCGGTCGAGGTGAAGATGATCATCGATGCGCAACAACTTCTCATGGGAGCGGGAAAACTACCCGACTGGTTAAGACAGAAAAAGGGAATGTATTCCGTCGACACGTACGACGACTACTTGTGTCTGTTTAGGTGCATAGCCATCCATCGTGGAGGGAGACCCGACCGCTGTTGTGAGAAGGCACGAGCTCTGGCTCGCGAATACCTCGGTCACGATAACGGACCGGGTAGTAAGGGAATCCCCCTGGACGCTCTTAAGAAGGTCGAAGAGCGTTTCAAGCTGGGCATTCGCGTTTACGAGCCCACCGCCGACGGAGTGTGGTACCTAATGAAGTCTCCGGCAAATTACGACGCGGTGACAATGACGATAGGAATGTTTGGATGTCACTCGTTCCTCATAACGAACCTCCGCAAGATGACGAACGAGTACGGGTGCTCCGGATGTCAACAACCGTTCACAAAGTCGTGTAACATGCACAGGCACGCGACCACCTGCATGGGTGGGAAGACCGTGGTGACATGTCCAGGTAAGAGGGTAGAGAGACCGCAGTCGGCATACGAGAAGGCGTTCTATCACAAGGGGTCAGCGAGTGCGGTGTCGATTCAATGGTTGAGCAGAGAAGAAGAGAAGGTGGGAAAGCACATACATCACGCGAGATGCGGTCACGGCGGGGAGAGGTGGGTGGCCGGCGATCCGGTCGACGGCTACTGTCACGAAATCAAGACCGTGTTTCAGTTTCACGGATGTTACTGTCACGGGTGTCCGACGCATTGCAGGAGAGGTAACGCGAGATCACTATACAGGAGGACGAAAATCCAAGACGCCAAGATAAGGAAGGCGGGTTACGAGCTGGTGGTGATGTGGGAGTGCGAGTGGTTGAATGAGGTGAATACCCACTATCCACAATCGCCGCGCGAGGAGGAGACGACTCTGTATCCTCACCAGATAGTCTACGACTTCGAGGCGTATCTCGACAAGTCGAAAACCACGCGACCCACCAAAGACCTGACCTTCGAGGTAGAGCACGTCCCTATGTCGGTGTCGTTGGGGGATACGATGCACGAGGGGATCACATACATCTGCGAACGAGATCCCGACACTCTGGTCGAGAAGTTTGTGGCCGAGCTGCAGAGGAGAGGCAATGCAATCAGGGAGGGGGTTAGGAAGAAGTATCTGCCGGCCGACATAGAGATGCTGTCGAAACCTCAGCGAGAGAAGATCGTCTCATGGATCGACCAAGTCCCGGTGGTGGGGTTCAACTGCAGCAGGTACGACCTGAATCTCATCAAGCGGTACCTTGTTGAGAAGTTGGCGGCCACCGTGAATAAGGTGATGGTCGGAAAGAGAGCCAGCACGACGATGTTTCTGTTTACCCCGGAGTTTAGATTTCTCGATATCATCCAGTATATAGGACCCGGTACCACATACGACCGGTGGGTTAAGGCGTACGACTGTAAAACGGTAAAGTGTCACTTCCCGTACGAGTGGTTCGATAGCGCGGACAAGCTCGACCATCCGGGATTGCCCGACTATCCCGAGTGGTACTCGAAGTTGAAGGGTGAGTTCCTACTGTCGTTGTCCGAGTGGAAAGAGTGTAAGAAGGTATTCCGAGAAAATGGGATGAAGAAGTTCAAGGAATGGTTGCAACACTACAACGACTTGGATGTAGGACCGTTCCTGGAGGCTCTGACTAAAATGACGGAGTTCTACAGGGGAAGAGGTGTAGATATACTCAAGGATGCTGTGTCTCTGCCCGGTGTTTCCCTTCAGTACCTACTTCGTGGGACGATCGATGGGAAGGCGGACACGCCCGAGTTATGTGGTCGCCGAAGTCTGAAACTTACGAGATGATGAAGCAGGGATTGGTCGGTGGTCCGTCCATAGTATTCTCCAGATACGCCGAGGCTGGCTGGTCAACGATCAGGGGTCAGGTAGGTAGTCGGGAGGAGAAGATATACAAGGCGGTGATGGGGTACGACGCCAATGCGCTGTATCTGTCTACCCTGTCGAAGGACATGCCGTGCGGTGAGGAGCAGATATGGACGTGTGACGACCCGGAAAGACAGTCGTATATAGACCGTTTTGTGAGGGAGGTCAGGAGTGAAAAGTGGTTCGGATTTGCGGAGTTGAATATAGAGGTCCCGGAAACGTTGAGAGAAAAGTTCTCTGAAATGTCTCCGCTGTTCGTGAATCGAGAAGTCGATGAGACCGAGGTTCCGCAGCACATGAAGGACTACCTGGCCAGGACCGGGAGGACTAGGGTCGAAGGGCAGAGAAAGCTCGTTGGGACCCTATCTGCCAAGAAGATGATCATATACTCCCCGCTGCTAAAGTGGTATCTGGAGCACGGTCTGGTCGTCAATGCGGTGCATCGGGTGATAGACTACACGCCCGGCAAACCGTTCCAATGGTTCGTGGAAGAGGTCACTGCCGCCAGACGGACGGGGGACATCGACAAGAGCAAGGCGGTGTTGGCGGAGATATTCAAACTGGTTGGCAACGTGTGTTGTGGCAAGCTGATAGAGGCACAAGAGAGACACATGAACACCACATATACGAAGGATGAGATGACTGTCGACCGGGCACTGAGGTCGGCGTGGTTCGAAGACCTGGAGGAGATTGGGGAGGCTTACGAGATATCGAGCAGGAAGACTCGAGTGGTGATCAACAGACCGTTTCAGTGTGGCATAGCGGTCTACCAGTTGGACAAGCTCCGGATGCTGGAGTTCTACTACGACTTCTTGGACAAGTACGTGGATCGCGGAGATTTCGAACTTATACAGATGGACACTGACAGCATGTACTTCACGCTGTCAAAGAAGACGCTGGCGAAGGTGGTGAGAAAGAAGATGAAGAGAAAGTTCAATAAGGAGAAGGCCGAGTGGTTGGCGTGGGATAAATGGAGCAACAGAACTCCGGGACTGTTCAAGCTGGAATTCGAAGGTGATAGAGCCATCGCTCTGTGCAGCAAGTGTTACTACGTGAGCGGTGAATGAAAATCTAAGCACTCGGCCAAGGGGATGTCGAAGAGATCTAACGATCTGACTTGGGGAAGGTACAAGAGTGTTCTCGAAGAGGGTAAGGATATGGCGGAGAACAGGGGATTCCGAATGGTTAACGGGGTGATGAAGACGTACAAGCAGGAGAAGTTGGGGTTGTCGGCGTACTACGACAAGAGGAGAGTGATGGAAGACGGGGTACACACCGAGCCTATAGGATAGGTAAAAAAAAAGAAGAGAACTCTGAACAAAAGGAGAGAATATTAAAGACTCTGACGATCCGGGGGTAGCTGGGTGTCAGAAGGCACCATAAGAAGTTCTTCGCGAACAAACCCTCGAGATGGCCCATCATCCAAATAGTAGAGCACGGGCTCATCAGGTTTGGTAATAGATCGATCTAGATGATATACATTGAGAGACCACACGGGATCAGTCGCGCTGCGGCTGCCACATTCGAGCTCTCCCGGTTGATAGAGGTACCGGACGTCAATATCTGATGGAAGCCGTTGCTCCTCTAAACCAACGGGTCGCCCGCGCGAGACGGCAGAGGGCTTGCTCGTCACCCTTTTAAACTTGATGGCATCTACAGGCTTCTTATCGATCAATCTGGTCATCTCTCCGTTCAGTGCGGAGACCACGGCGGGCAGTCTGGCCACCCACTCGGTCGATCGCGAATGAGGGTCTACAAGCTCTTTGGCGTATTGGTGACCGAACAGTCTCTCAGCCAGGGTTCGATTGAAGCGCTCCACGATCCCCTGGTCTCGGTGGATGTTGACGCGGCCGCTTTCTGACAGAAACTTTGTGTTTAGAGACAATAGATGAGATACCGCGCCCATGAACTCGCGGCCGGGATCGACCTGGAGAAGATTTGGCCAATTGAGAGGACTCCTCTTATATATTCGGGAAAGAGCCTCGGCAACCTCCTTAGACTCTTTAGTGGCCAACGGCTCAGCCCCCTTATACCGACTCGCTATGTCAACGATTGTCAGTGCGTACTTGTACGTCTTGCGACCGACGCGATCGTGAGGGAGAAACAGGGGATCCGCTTGGTGAACTTGGTTCGGCACCGGCACGTCGAATTTCGGGCGCGGAATATTGTGAGGCGCGGTTAAATATATCTGCCAGATGGCCTGCTTCTTAAGCCATTCCTTGGCTGCGTTTTCGGAAACCTTGGTCGCTGCCGCGAGGTTCTTGATGGCCGCGAGCCCCTTCCAGTAGCCGTGGGGGCTGTAGTATGTGTTCGCTAACTTGCGTGCTAGGCGAACCGATAGTTTGGTATTAATTTTGCGCGTGTTCATCGTATGTGATGTATTCTAATATATCGGACAATCTCCAACATGCCCTCGCCAGATCGTCCGGTAACTGCGTCGTTAATAATAAACCTTTGTTGGAAGTACAATTGCGATTGGGGGTTAAGTTCTGAAGGAACTTGGAAAAATCTAACTCGGAGGAATCTAATTCGGAGGAATCTAACATCCGCTTTGCGAAAAGGGTGGCCGCTTTTTCATCCTCCCGCCACGTCTCGAGAGAATCTCGGGCCAGACGAATCATACCCTTTGCACCAGCTATACGGTGTTTAAGGGCAGTATAGCCTACATCAATCATAGCAAAATAAAGTTCGTCAACTGACATCGTTCTATATATATATATATATTTATAAAAATTTGTATTTAAAATTATAATTATTAATTTTGTAAAAATTATTAATTAATTCGAAATCTCGATTGAATATAGTAGCCGATGAGCCCCACCACACCCATTCCCACGACGATGAACGCGATCTCGCGATTTTTTTGGGGCTCTGACGGTACATAGAAATCTGAAAGTTGGGGCTCGCGATCTAGCGGCCGCGAGACTTTTCTGTGGATATGCCAGCGCGTACTCGCGGTTGGCTTCTTCAACGTTCTGGAAAGTTTGCGCGGCGTGATTCTCGCGGCGAAGCTCTTCATTGACCCAGTCCAGATGGGTCGTTAGTTTTTTCGACCACGCTTCCTTTGCGCTATTGAGTTGTTCTACAGCTAAATCGTGACGCTTGCGCTCTCATCCACGTTCGAGCTTTTCATTTTCGTGATATATAAAGTTGCTACCGCTGAACGCCAATGCGTTTACAAGCGCACCACTATCATTATTCCGATCGAAGCCATTTACATTGTATTTCCATATATTAACGGGTAGAATTCCAACTTTAATTAGATAATCTCGGGTCCCAACTGCGGCCACTACATCTAAGGTCATGAGCCTTACGTCTCTCACAGTCATGTCCAATTTGGGAGCGGGCCATCTGAAGGCCATCTTTCTAGTCGAGCATACCCGATACTGAAACCCAATATCACCATGGTGTTATAAAGCGCATTCACTATCATTTTACCATCTTTTTCAGCCATTATTGATAACTATAATTATTGGATATAAAAGGGATCGCGATCAATGTTTAAATGGGGCGCAATCGGTTTCGGAACTTTATTCGGAACACTGGCTGGTTGTTTTTTCGATAATGATTGGTGTAATATGGGGTATTTTCACACGCACAGGGCACCAACAACTGCCAGACCACCACCAACAACCCAACTCCAATTCGTGAATTGGGGTTCAATCGGATTCGTCCAACCTGGATTGGGTGTTGAGTGTGCTTCCAATTCGTGAATTGGGGGTGTTGTTGCACTCAACACTGTTGAACCTGATTGCTCTGTCTTCAGATGTTTTTGCTGTCTCCGTCCCCGATTGCAACGACTGTTTAGCCTCTCGAAGCTCGGCGAGTATTTTGTCTTGTTTAACTTTTCGGGTGGCAGCCGCCGCCCTCCCAGCTGCATGCCTTTTTGGGTTCTTATGTCGTGCAACCCCCAACTCCAATCGCGATTGTGTTGGAGGATCAATCGGAGTTGGAAGTGCTGCAATCGGGTTCGATTGGGTTGGAGCAATCCCCAGCGCTGTTAGAGGTGCAATCGGGGATTGCTGTTCCGTCACTCTCGCAGGTGTGTCTTGTGTCATCATTTATGATATTAATATTAGGGCTTATAGTTCGTGGGCATATATGTCCAAGTGACAGTTCTTCGCCGTGGTCAACGCTGTTGTACATTCCAAACTTGTGATAAATTGAGCAGCAAGCTGTTCTAAGAGTGTGTCCTACAAAAGGGTCAGTCTCTAGATCGCCAATCAATCCCGCGGTGTTTGGTATAGGGAGAAGTATACTAACGGCGGTTGCGTACAAATGAATAGCCGCCGATTTTGTCATCTCCGCACCTAACCTAGATTCGTATCACGCATACATTTTATCGATCTCCGCATCTGACATCTTATCCACCTGAAAAAGTGAGAGACGCCTACCGAGATATTGCACCGATTGTCCCCCAGCAACCAGCGCAGCTAGCCGCTCTCGTCGCGCCCCATTTCCTTTTTCATTTGGAGTCGTTGCTCTCAACCCAATCGAAATTGGAGTTGATCACGATTGCTCTGTCGGAGTTCATGTTTCATTATCTTTCAGGAAAGATACCGTGTTGGCAGTCGGAGTTGAGGTTTCTTCCATTAGCTGATCGAGAAGTTCGTCGCAGTTCATTATTGCTAATTTTCTTAAAATTAATTTAACTATTCTAACAAGTCTCATCACTTTAACATATTACCAAGCGCCCCACCCGATACTTATGATCACCGTTATGCTCGCAACAAAGCTCGCAGCGGAGCACCAAATTGTTAACATTGTTAACCATTGTTCAGCATTTGTTCAACATTTGTTACGCATTTGTCCAGCATTGTTCTGCAATTGCTAAGCATTGTTCAGCATTGTTCAGCATTGTTAAGCATTTACTCGGCAGTTACTAACGAGCGTTAATTAATTGATAACTTTATAAGCAGTTGGTTGATCAGTCTTTAACAGAAGCTTGGCGTGCTTAGTTTCGGAAAGCATCTGTCGAACCTCCAGGCGGTCCTCGCGGGTTGGGATAACGTCATTCTCTCGAAGACAGTCATCGAATGAGTCTCGGTCCTTGCAGTGAAAGAGGGCGACCCATTTTGTTTGCTCGCGCAGATCCTTCTTTTTGGTCATCGCCGCCTTGGCCGAGCAATCGTCAATCACGTATAGGGTGTCTGAGCCTGGAATCTTTGGTATAAACCACGCAACCAATCGTGAAGCCTGTCGCCGGGGTCAATGACGTATACCTCAGGGTCGGTCCATATCCATGGGCGCCGCTGATAAGTCTCGTTGTGCCGCACAGTAGGACACAGGATCACAATGTGTCGAAAGGCATCACGGTAGGAACCCTCGAGCAAGTCGAGGATGAAAACCGTTTTTCCACATCCTGTCTGCCCACATATTATGGCAGAGTGGGCATCTCCAATCGTGAATTGGTATTGATTGCTAATTTTCTTATTTTTTTCAAATTTATTAATTAAATCAGTAGAGTGCTGAGACGTATCGACCATCTTCGATGTTGAGTTGTGCGTCTGTAATTATATATAAGTACACGTTCAATGGCCCGGCTCCATCCGCCTCTTTGGTTATCTGGATCGTCACACCCTCACTAGCGTTCTCAACTTGGCGTCCGCTGCCGTGTATTTGGTCGTCGTCGCTGGCTCGCATGTCTAGCCATACGCGTATTTAGTATTCAGGAACTCCGCGAGGGAGACGGCCGAGAGATGCAGGTCTTTGGCAACTGCTGCAACCTCCGGAGAGCGCTTAGAGCCGGCAGCAAACTGCTTTCTTACTTCATCCCACTGCTGGTGCGCGCGAAGACCCGCGCTGTAGAGTTGATTGGGTACTCCCTAGATCGTTACCGCTACCTTCGTGATTTTGGGGTTATAGAATTTGTCAGTTTTTCTAGCCCCGAACGCGAACCGAGCATCCTCGAACAACATCAGTATACCTTTCATCGAGCGGGCGGGTACGTTGACATTAATATTCCACAATGTGTCGCCTTTGTCTTTCGTCATCTTGCGGTGGCGAAGAACTCGATCGTAAAGTATGGCAACGCGCCCGGCGTACTGGGTTTTGATCAATCGCGCTTTATCATAGTCTTCTTGACGATGGCACGACCCAGGTTCTGAACGACGGTTCGGTCCGCGTCACATTGACAGTCCCCGGCACAATGACGTCGCTAGCTCCGAGGTTGGGGAAGCGGACTAACAGCTGCTGGTTCTGGTCGATCGTCGATGGGTTGTTCGTAATAACGACACTCTGTCTCACGCCTTTCGCCCCGAGGGGCTCACGCAGACTGCGGTATGGATTGAGTTTGCGACCGTATTGACTCGAAGACATAATTTAGTGAAACTATTAAACCCGTATGGTTTTGTCTTTAATACATACTTAATTTTAAGAAAATTATAAAGATGGCTGATTACGATATTCACATGGATGAAATCGGCAGAGACGATTACGTCGATGAGGATGATGATGACATAGATGATGATAACGATAACGAAACGCCCTTCATAGAGACTCCAGTTCCAATCCAATCGCCATTGGGGGAATTAGGTGGCGCTACCACTAGTCAAAGTCGGAAATTACTCGAGGGAGCTGTAAACGACTACTACAACAGTTTAGCAGAACATGTTCTGGTCCCATCTGTCGGTCGTGACTACTCCAAGTTCAAATTTGATCTGAACGGTAGATTGCGACTAAAAGCAGCATCAAATATCCCAATAGTCAACACGAGGACCGGTAAACCCCTAGCACTGAGCACCATTGCAGGAAACCCGGGCGGTGGCCAACTGATAAGAAACGAACTCGGATTCCCATATTGGAAGAGGGGTAAACCAATTATGCCTGCCCGCGTTGTAGAGGCCCTACAGTCTACCAACGAAACGATGGCGAAAACGGCCTCCGCGATAGAAACGGTCGAGCTCAGCGAGGTCCCTCAAGTAGCCACCGACGCTATTAACACGATGGAGACCACGTTCAGTGAAAACAAAATATTCAACCTCGACCAAGAGTCTAACGATGACCCACCGTTACCTCTTCGCGAACTCCTTGGACTCGATAAGGCTCTGCATACGGTCCGGGGCGAACTGGTCCTTAACCTCTCCAAACTCTCGTCGCTGGATGAAAACAAAATATCGCGCTAGAAGCAAATTGAAAAAAGAAAACTGGAGGAAGCCGGTGGCGATAGAGAATCTACCGAGCGGATCACCGAACGTCTGCGGTCGTTGTGGGACGAAAGAGAAGCTCGCTTGCAGGCTGCATCGGCTTGCCGTGAGGCTCTCCGCACACAAATAAGTCGGATCCGCGAAACAATCTCGAGGGTCCTGCACGAGGAGACGACACTCGGTGAGCGTCTTCGCACTCTGTTCAGAGAGCAGGGTGTCACGATAGCAAGCATCCTCGTTGCTATCGGCATGACTATATCGACCATAGTTCTAGCTTTCACTGGCGGTGCGACTGCACCCACTCCACCACCCGCGCCAGCACCCGCGCCATCCGGTGGAGCCAAGGAGTGGGTAAAAAAACAACTAAAAGCCCTCGCCAGACTCCTGGATAAATTAGCCGGAAAGGCGGCTGCCGCGCTGCCTGGGTTGATCGGAGGTCTCGTCTCCTTCTTGCTATCTATATTAGCAAAAACGGTCGGATGGCTCGCTAAAAATACTTGGGCTTTAATCGTGGCGATCGCCGGTCTCCTACATTTATTCTCTCGAGAGTTCCTAAAACCAAAGCGCGAGTAGTCCGATCGCCACGAGGGCGACGACGAGCCCTAATTTCTCCTCCTCGTGGGTTGTGCTTTCAATCTCGATTGGTTTTTCGGCTCCTGTTCGAATTTCAACATTGTTGATGATTGGATCGGGGGAACTCGATGGTGCATCCAATTTGTGAATTGGGGGTACTGGGTTCAACTTCAATCCCGATTGTGTTGAGGGAGGTGTATCCATTTTGTGCACTTACAACTCCGCTCCCGACCGTCTTGGGGGGGGGGGAGTTTGATGATACCCATGTTCACGTTTCCGTTGTGGCCGAATTTTTGATTGGTGGTTGCGACTACGATCTGATTATTGTAACCGTCAACCGGGTCGTCTCGTAGTATCATATTGCTCGGCGCCATATAAAGACCTATTCCAAATGCGTAGTCTACCGGTGTGCGGGCAGTCTGCAAAACGTCTTGATAATTCTGGATCGCCTTCTGGAGGTCCACCTTAGCTGAGATGGCGTCCTCGACAAGTGCCAATAACTGATTTTGTGCGTCAAAGGCCGTTCCCGTACCCAGTATAGCGCTGCGCGTTTGTTTCTGTGAGGCGAGGATTGCCCATACGTATACGCGAATGGATTCATTTAGGCGAATAACCCCACACTGCGTAAATCCAGTGCCTTTATCTAACATAAATGTGGTCCACGCATTTCGCATCTGTGGAGTATCACCCAGGTCTAGGTATTCCACGTTACTTTAGTAGGTAGCCAATGACAATAACCGTCTTTACACGCAAGCCCACCAAGCACTTCATCACCGAACGTCATCTTATTCAATTTATAATTATATTTAGTCCATGTTGCCATTTTTCTAACTGGTGGTGGGTAGCTCCGCGAGCACTCCACAACCCTGAGAAATATGCGGGAACTTTATCAAGATGCTCACCACTAACTAAGGCTTTAAGGTGAACTAACCCTAAACTGTTGGTTGGGGTGTATACTTTCTGTCTCCAGTCCGCGTCTTTTGGTACCCAAATTCGTTACACAATCTTTCGAACGCCTTACGGTCGTATGTGCTGGAAATGGGATCACAGCCGTCGTCTTGAGGTAGTGGAATACCTAGTTCTTTGAGAATCCTCCTAATTGTGTAATACACGTGAAAGTTGTGGACACTTCGGAGCATGACATTCTTAGATGTCAGATGGTCTTGATGCGAAACTCCGCATCCGGCCGTTGCGCACCATACAGCGAAATTTAGCTGGTTCTGCCAGAAGTTCATATGGGAAAAATCCCATCTTCGTATTACATCTTGACTAGTAGTCTTTGGAACTACATATTTCTCAAACGTGTTAGGGAAATTGGTGGTAAAGCCACTTTTCGGTCTAACTGTTACAGCTGAGTGTACAAGGGGGTTAACAACGTCTTTTTGAGTGTATTTACCACCGACCGCGTACTTTGAATTTGAATTAAAGCTAAATGCCTTGGTATCCATTGAAAGATATTATTATCTTTGCTACTATCACTAATGCTCAAAAAGAGTTGTGAACTTCAGAAGTCAATCGACAACTGCTGCGGAAAACACAGGGTAGGCCTCAGATCAATCACCTTCACGGTTGGATGGCAGAATGTGGGAAAGAGTGAAGGGTTTTACTATGTGAAGGAAGAACAACAATTCGGTGTAAAGCTGCCTCACGGACTGTGGGGAATAAGACAGCTCAAAGATTTTGTCAACTCAGAGCTTGACGGTATAATCAACCTCACAGTATCGAAGGCTACCGGGCTCGCAACAATGACCATCAGCCCTGATAATAAGGTAGTGGTCTCCCCGGGGTTGGGTATTCAACTCGGTTTTAGAGAGACATACTCCGCAAATAAAGGAGTGTCTACCCCGGGTGAGTACGTCGGTGATAACCCGGTGGACTTCGCCTTCACGAAATCTCTCAGGGTGCACCTGGATCGGGTTAACACATCGTACAACACGGTAGACGGATCACCTAGCACATTACTGAAAACCATGCAAGCCAGCGACTGTTTCTTTGGGGATACGGTGACCTTAGACTTCCCATGCCCCGAGATGAAAGTTTTGGAATCGGGATATATCCACGAATTTACGGTCTCTATTCTCGATGATCAAGCGAGAAAGTTGAATAACTATTACCCGATTTCGGTCGTTCTCGAAATTTACAATTAATTAAACGCATGTTCGTAATAGAATTATCAATATTATTGAAAATGAGTATATACGGACCAGGTAGTTCTTCCAATTCCAATCGGGATTGGGCGACAGATTCAAAGAATTTGGAGGCTTATAGGGTGTTTCGCTTAGAAGACTCTCTCAACAGAGAAGCAGCACTTACTGAACTAGACGGAAAAATAACCGAATTTCGAAAGGAGGCCCGGTTGGGGGTTGATTGGGGGTTGGGGGTTGGGGGTTGGGGGTTGGGGTTGGGGTTGGGGGGGGGGGGGGGGGGTCCGAATGGGTATTGATAAAGTCCGAGAAGACCACAAGGTGGCCCTTGCGGAGGCTTATGGAGTGTTGCGCTGAGAGGACTCTCTCATCAGAGAAGCGGCGGTTGCTGAACTAGACGGAAAAATAACTGAATTTCAAAAAGAGGCCCGGTTGGGTGTTGAAAAAGCCCTAGAAGACCACCAGGCGACCATTACGGAGGCTTATGAGGTGTTGCGCTCAGAGGACTCTCTCATCAGAGAAGCGGCACTTACTGAACTAGACGGAAAAATAACCGAAGTTTCCGATAAACTGAAACGTGATCGTAGAGTTGCGAACAAAGCGCTTGAGGGGACCACTGAAAAGGTTCGTGCTGAGGCCCATACCTCTATCGGGGGCCTTGCCGGATTGTTGAAAACAATGAAAACGCAAAAAGGTGTCATAACAGTTTGGGCTGAGAAGCGGTGCCCATTGGTTGAGGGGCTCTCTGAATATTCGTTCGGTGCCAAAGCGAGTAATAAATGTGGGGGATACGCCATGACAGCTCCAGGTACACTTCTCCGAATGGCGGTCTGCTCAGTTAATGCTAATGGTAAACCTGTGGGCGCGGTCATGATAAATCTCGTTGTAGATGGGGAAGAACGGGGGATTGGAGTCACTAAACTCGCTGGAGATATTTCATCGGTGGTTTTGTTCTCCGGTGATGATCTAATTAGACTTTCCGAAGGTAGTGTTATTAACTTTGTTACGAAAATCGTTGACCCAGCGAGTTCTACCACTATTGTCTCATTGTTAATTGAACTTAATTTGTAAAATACTAATATATTGAAAATCATGAACGAATCACCGCTTCCAATTGTCAATACCACTCCATCAACACTGTATCCAATTGTCAATACCAATCCATCAACACTGTATCCAATTCGCGAAAGATGTTTAGATTTTAGGTTGGATAATATCGTCGTTATGCAGGATACTTTAGTTAGCGAATGTAAAAATAGAAAAAGAATTGTTAAAAAATATAAGCGCGTTGCAAATTTAGCAGAGGCATCTAGTACGGTTCTGTCAAGTTTATCTGTAATGAGTGGTGCGGGGACTGCCGCAACGCTATCTGCAATTGTAACAGTTCCAATTGCTGGGGTTTTGAGTGGAATTACAGTTGTATCTGGAATACTTTGTATGTTAATTAGGGTGGCTGGTCAAAAACTCGAGAAAAAATGAAAAAAAATGTAGAAAACATGATAGAATATCCGTTCTTGCTAGGTCTAAGAAAAATAGCATCGACGTTATAGTGTCCAAAGCGTTGGCCGATAATGAAATATCAAATTTAGAGTTTGAATCCGTTGTGGAAGAAATGAGGAGATATGAAGAATTAAAAAATGATATTAGAATCAAAGCGCGCGCCACCATGCCCAAGATTGATAGTACTGATTGGGGTAACTTTAGGGTAAAACTTGGAGATAAAGTCGGAGGAAATGTTACAGCACCACCATCCTGGAAATTGTGATATTTTAGTAAATAATTTTTAAAAAATAATTGAAAATTTTTCTTAAAATTATAAAATTAATTATATTGGTGCAGTAAACAATTTATTAATTAATTTTAGGAAAATTATTAACAAATTAAAAAAGAAAAAGAAAAAAAGTTTTAGGTCCCACCGAGGCTCGAACCCGCGCCAGCAAAACCCTTCTGGGCCCATCCCACTAAGCCTTCGCTTTAAATCTCTTCTCTTCTCTTTTTTAGGCTTAGTGGGATGTGTCACACTCACATCTCCTCCACCCCATCATTGGACTGTTACCGCGGACCCCTCCTCCTCATTACCTCCATCCGCTAGAATGCGTAGAGCAGCCAGAGTGAAATACCTGTCTCAGCGCTGAGATATTATTGCCGGCGTCCCGACACTTAACTGTGTTTATTTCTCGTATATAAACCTAACTTTTGTTGGTGGAAAGGTATGGTATAAGAGAGACAACTCTGACAAGGACGACCCGTTTTAGAAGTACACAGTTGTCTAACTTGGCTCTGTATTCTATAGTTGGTCCGCACTTTTTGTCTATTCAGTTTATACACTAGTGAGATTTCGGCTATTTCATTGGGTAGCTGAAACAAGGTAGCCGAAAACCTCCATACTTTTGGGACGGATTTTACAGTGTTTTAATGCTGTTGAAACACCGTGACTTATCAAAAACTACACATCAGATCGATTCTATCTTTCTAACTGACTTTCCGATTTGAATTATTACTAAACGATAATACTTGCTAGCACGTAATTCCTTGTTAACCATTCGATGAGTAGCCTGAGTTCCACCGCATGGTGGACATAGCAATGACTCGGCTTTGGTCCCTACCCCACAATGCCGACATGGGCGAGGCGAAACGGAACCTCTTCGCATCCATGCACGGTGATGTTTGCAATATTCGTAAATACCGGTGCGAAAACATCTCTCGTGACTACCTGTCTTCAACCACGCACACTTAACTAGAACCATTATGTTATATATATACTGAGTATAACATAGGGATTCTTATCACTAATAGGGTGTATCTTCTCATGTCATAAATATATGGTCTCGTGGTTGATGAAAATATTTTTTCCATTCTTCTCATACATACCCGCCGAACAGTGGGGGAAAAATCCGAGTAGTATATAAGAGTCAAACATGATACCACCTACTGATGGGAGGCACCGCGCGTAGCGGGGGGCTTCCATCAGTAGGTGGTATCTTTTTGACTCTTATATACTACTCAACGTGTTAAATATCAGATTGACAAGCGGCACTGTTTGGTCCGGAAACCAATACCATCATTTGACAATGCGATACTGAATACCCATTAACACATTGAATATACCACTTACATTATAATAACGGATGCATTATTTACTGTTCAGTATAGCACTGGCAAGCGACATTGATTGGTCCGGACACCAATCACCATCACTTGACAGCGCGATACTGAATACCCAATAACTTATTGAATATTACCACTTACATTACAATAACGGATGCATTATTTACTGTTCAGTATAGCACTGGCAAGCGGCATTTATTGGTCCGGACACCAATCACCATCACTTGACAGCGCGATACTGAATAGCCATTAACAGATATAAGTGACCGCTTGCGATATCAACTTGAAACTTCATACACACATTGATCACCATCCATATTTTCATTGTATACCATACCCATGCTGCCCAGGAGCCCAAGTTCAAGGTCAACTGACTTAGAATTTTGTTTGTTAAAGCTTACATTAATTTTTTTTTAAATTGCTATATCTCTGTGACCGCTTGCGATATCAACTGGAAACATCATATACACATTGATCACCATCCATAGTTTCATTGTATGCCCTACCCATGCTGCCCAGGAGCCCAAGTTCAAATGACACAGAATTTTTTTTTAAAGCTTACGTTAAAGTTTTTCAAATTGCTATATCTCTGTGACCGCTTGCGATATCAACTTGAAACATCATATACACATTGATGACCATTTATTGTGATTAACAAACATGCTACACCAATAACCAGGGTCAAGGACTTTTCTTTTTCTAATCCTGTACAATTTATAGTGTAATAAATAGTGCGTAAACTAACCATGCTGTCGGGATTCTCTGGAAATATTGACACCTGTGAGCATGCACTATCATAACCTGAATTTTTTGACTGTCACACAGGGCGACTTACAAGTAAGTCATGCGTGATAGTCAGTTATTACACACTTCAAATATCGTAAACTGTGGCAGTGACTTGAAAATTGGGGCTTTAGCCTGAGGGATTCATGGTCTGTAGCCTATTTCACCAACATTGCAAAGTATACTTTTCTAGCAAAGTATACTTTGAGGGAGAAATTTTCAATTTTAGGATAAATTTATTAATTTTTATTGTACTGAATTTATTGCATTATCACAGCCAAAATGTTGGCTGTGATAATGTAATAAATTCAGTATAATAAGTCTGCATATTTTTCAAGTAATCATCAAATATATGCAGTAGTTAGTTCTATATGACATAATTCATTTTGGGAAAAATAAATGATTACTCCCTCAAGGTATACTTTGCTAAATAAGTATACTTTGCAATGTTGGTGAAATCGGCTACTGATATGGGGACAGTTCGTGCCAAACCCCAGCACCCATTAGTATATTGTAACATAATATAACCTGAGAGTAATTAACCCCCATGCAAAGTGAGTGGGTGGGGTATATGACTCATTTTGACAAGCAAAATATGGTATTATTATTGACATATCTACACAGTTTAGCAACTATATAATGGTATTTTAGGTATATAATTTCATATGTTCACTAATACAAACATACCTGATTGATTGTATGGTAATAGGAAGAAATCTGGCAACTTGACAGACGGACAAACATGTCTGGCAACCTTTCTGCCAGTGTTTGGCAGCCTTCAGGGGCGGATCCAGGATTTCAGGTTGGGGGGGGGGGAGGTTTCTTAATTGAAATAGTTTACTATATTTTCGAACTGGCATCGTTTGTTCGTCGACCGAGCGGAGCTGGAGAGACTGCTAGGTGTGTCCGGCGGTATGCCCTCCGGAATATTTTTTATATCTACACTCAATTTTGCTGCGTTATGACACATTTCAGAGCAAAAATATCTTTACTCGCCAAATATTAGACGCGGTGGGGGGGGGGGGCACCGGGTTTTCCCCTACGTGAATCAGTCATTGGCCTTATTTGTAGGACGTTGGACGTTGGAAGTGTTTAAATGGCTAATTCACCCTTTCTTGCAATATGTGCAAAGAGGAATATAGTATGATAGCCTTGGCCCACATCTGGCATGCATATATGTCTTATATTTGTTTATATTCCAAGTCTGGCAAGTGACGTGTTCATGATTTCTCTCTGACGGTGGCCAAGTTTGGCAGATGTGCCAAATCTGACGGATCTTGGGAAGCACATGGAAATCGCTAAATTAAGGCTATTTAATCAGATATTCACGAGATTTGGTTTATAAATCCTAACAATGTGTAAGACAAACGTCTACACAAAGTTTCAGACTGTTAGATTCCTGTTTTGGTTGATTTTAAGGATAAAATCAAGTTGAAGTGGCGCTCAATTTGGAATGCGAAAACGCCATAGTCTGCTGTCAAAGCCAAAGCTGTCCCATAAAGTTATTAAATCACCAAGCCACTCTTGATTACCTGTGTAAATACCAAGATAGATATCTAATCTAAATAATTGGGATGCGCCAGATAGGTTTTGAGCTGTTTTAATGTGTGAAATTGTCAAAAATCTCATGGTGATGACGTCATTTCTGGCGATCGCGCAAGTTTGGAAAGTTGTCTGCGATCCACAACATATTAACGACGTCCTGACGTGTACTGCCTGACAGTACTTAAATAAATAAATAAATGAAAAATCATTGAAAAAGCTCAACCCGGAAGTGAACCGGAAGTCAAATATTATGAATTTTTAGTAGCGACACCCGACGAGGGGAAGTAACTCTAACTACCCGGCCGTCAGAGTGCCCGTTCTTGCCCGATTTGGTAAGGGGGCGAAAACGATCACTACATTACCCATGCCTCAGATTTGATTCGTCCCTGAAACAATAATCAGCCCAATTAGACAACCGCTCATTTAAAATTGAAGCATACAATGTATACAATACATTGCAGAGGATAGAGTAATGCCCCTATATGAAAGTGGGTCTCTATGATTTGTGGTGCCTGGCTTCGGTATAAACCCCCAATCGGAAGGGACCTTTCCAGACCGTAGACATATGTTAAATAAAATATGCATACATGATACTGCTGTGTCATTACGTATTACATCTGACTTTATTCCATTCGGTCCACAGGCTTTACCCGTTTTAGCTCGGAATATAGCTTGACGTACCTCTAGCAATGGAATGTCGTTAGATAAAGCGGTGTTTATTTGACTACCTGGTTGTAGTGTACATGTATGTGGTTCAACGCTTATCTGATCATCAACAGTTACATTCAAGAGAGAACTAAAATAATTTTTCCATTTGTCTAAAATAATATGTAGGTCATTGGAAACAGAACCATCGTCAAGCACCACTTCCATAGGGATACCCTTTACATTATCTTGAGCAATACCAGCATTGCCAATATTTTTACAAAACTCGTTTGGGTCTGTATCAACTGTTACTAACAGCTCCGATTGACACTTGTACCAATATATTCGTTTCGCTCGCTGTACCAATCGGTCAATTTGTTTTTGCTGCGAAACATACTGTAGTTTCAGTGTCACTTTCTTGTTCTTATCAGAGCATCTCAACCAGGATGTATCCTTACAACAAACATTATAAGTTATTGTGATTCTACACAGGCTATATGGTGTAATATTGCCCGTCTGGAGGTATGTTCACCCGAGGCGATAGCCGAGGGTGAACATACCTTCAGACGGGCAATATTACATCATATAGTCTGTGTAGAATCACAATAACGTATTTGTCATACCGCAGATCCGTTATTTGGCCGTATAAACATATCTCTTCTTTTGATCTTTGCTTTTTTTTCAGGAAGAAAAATAATCCGAGATTCGATTTTCTACCGTCAGTCTTAATATAAAGGCGTAAATGAACATTTTGTTTTTTTATTAAACGAAAACATACTAAATATGGAGTAAGAATTCCATCGAAAACGACTTTATGACAGTTTTTTTATATCGTGTAATTTAATTGATATTCCACTGCTCTATCGATCTGCTCTCCCTTTGGCGCCTCCAGAAGAATGCGACTGGTTCCCAAATATTCGCTGTCATTGCTACGCCGCGCTTCGTGCGTGGAACCCATAGTTTATGACCCAGTCACGAAGACAATTCTGTTGAGATTTTAAAACACTAAATGGGACAGTTTGTGGCATTTTTCGCTCATATTTATGGAAAAAATAAACAATAAAGACTGGTTTTTAGTGTACAATTTGTTACTTTTATTGATAAATTCGGGGTTTTATTGTGTTTAGTGAGGAATACAATTCGCAATCGGTAGACGCTTGCAAAATGTGTCTGCATTGGACGCGAGGCGCCGGAGGGGAATCGCAATTCCTGTATGTCCGACTGTCTTGGCAGGTCATATAATATATATGACCAGGCAAGCTAGCCAATCAAAAGCCGAGAAACTTATCTGCGGTATAACAATATTCCATGCAACCGTGAGGTCCTCACTCCGCCAGGGTTTACCAGTTCGCCTCCGTTTATTACAGCATCCTGAAAGGGACATTCCGTAATTTCTCGTATAAAACGTTTCCGGTACAGTGGTATGATAAGTCAAACCTATCGTAAGCTGCATCATCTGTACCGGATGTCGTCAATTGTGAAGACATCGCATCTACTCAGATAGTTACAATAATTCGCCTCCGATATGTTATCTACGGCTACAATTTGATCCATTCAAAAATGTGAGCAACCGAAGTGCATACCCAAACCTGTTGCATGTATGTCACAATTTAGTAAACTGTATATTTTATACCTTTACACACATAATCTTTGATGTAGGACTAGTACATTGCCAAACATAATAGAACAGGGAAATCATTGTCCCATGGAAGCCATATTTTCTCTATTTGTTGTTCAGCATTCAACATAACGAAATGAAGCTTTAAAATTTACAAGATATACATGTAAATGTCAGATAAATACCTTGAAATGGTAAAATAAACAATGTTTGCATGTGTATTATCTTTATTAATAATTTATTGATACAGCTTTGACAGTTTTAGTAGTATATAAGAGTCATAATGATACCACCACCCTCTGGAAGCCACGGCTACGCGCGGTGCTCCCACCTGGGTGGTGGTATAATTAATGACTCTTATATACTACTCAGATTTTCCTTCATTTTTATGAGAATATTTATGAGAATGGGAGTAATTTTAATTTTTCAAAACACGAAGGGGGGAGTAGGCATAATTTTAATTTTTCAAAACACAAAGGGGGGAGTAAGCATAATTTTTTAAAAACACACCTACTGTTCGGCGGGTATGTATGAGAACATATTTTTTCATCAACCGCGAGACCATATATTTATGACATGAGAAGATACACCCTATTAGAGATAAGAATCCCTATGTTATACTCAGTATATATATAACATAATGGTTCTAGTTAAGTGTGCGTGGTTGAAGACAGGTAGTCACGAGAGATGTTTCGCACCGGTATTTACGAATATTGCAAACATCACCGTGCATGGATGCGAAGAGGTTCCGTTTCGCCTCGCCCATGTCGGCATTGTGGGGTAGGGACCAAAGCCGAGTCATTGCTATGTCCACCATGCGGTGGCACTCAGGCTACTCATCGAATGGTTAACAAGGGATTACGTGCTCGCAAGTATTATCGTTTAGTAATAATTCAAATCGGAAAGTCAGTTAGAAAGATAGAATCGATCTAATAAGTCACGGTGTTTCTACAGCATTAAAACACTGTAAAAAACATTATCAAACTAATTTTATAAAATTATTTATAATATTTTCACCAACAAAGTTAGGTTTATATACGAGAACTAAACACAGTTCATTGTCGGGACGCCGGCACTAATATCTCAACAGTGAGATAAGTTTCGCCACATGTACTTCACTCTGGCCGCTCTACACATTATAGCGGATGGAGGTAATGAAGAGGAGGGGTCCGCGGTATCGGTCCAATGATGGGGTGTTTTTTTTTAATTGTTAATAATTTTCCTAAAATTAATTAATAAATTGTTTACTGCACCAATATAATTAATAATTTTTAATAATTTTAGGAAAATTAATTATTTTTTAAAAAATAATTTTATAAAATATCACAATGGTGCTGTAACATTTCCTCCGACTTTATTTCCAAGTTTTACCCTAAATTTATCCCAATCAGTACACTCAATTTTGGGCATGGTGGCGCGCGCCTTGATCCTTATATCATTTTTTAATTCTTCATATCTCCCCATTTCTTCCACCACGGATTCAAACTCTAAATTTGATATTTTCTTATCGGCCAACGCTTTGGACACCATAACGTCCTTGCTATTTTTCTTAGACCTAGCGAGAACGGATATTCTATCATGTTTTCTACTTTTTTTCTCGAGTTTTCCACCCGCCGCCCTAATACCATACAAAGTGTTCCAGATAACGGTAATTCCACTCAAAACCCCTGCAAGTGGAACCATTACAATTGTAGATAGCGTTGCAGCAGTCCCCGCCCCACACAACACAGACACACTTGCCAGAACCGTACTAGATGCTTCAGCTATGTTTGCCGCGCGCTTATATTTTTTAGCTGTCTTTTCTCTATTTACACATTCTCTAACTAAAATATCCTGCATAGCGACGATATTATTCAACCTAAAATCTGAACTTCTTTCGTTAATTGGATATAGTGTTGGTGGAGAATGGTATTGAGAGTTGGATACAGTGTTGGTGGAGTGGTATTGAGAGTTGAATACCAGTGTTGGTGGAGTGGTATTGAGTAGTTGAAATATAGTGATTCGTTCATAGTTAAATTTATTTCAATATATTAGTATTTACACAATAAGTTCAATTAACAATGAGACAATAGTGGAAGAACTCTCTGGGTCACCGATTTTCGTAACAAAGTTAATAACATTGCTTTGGGAAGTCTAAATTCGATCATTACCGGCGAACGAAACAATCGTCGAACTATCTCCAGAGATTTTAGTGACTCCAACCCCCGTTCTTCCCCATCTACTACAATATTTATCGCGACCGCGCCCACAGGTTTACCATTAGCATTAACCGAGCAGACCGCCATTTGGATAACTTCACCTGCAGCTGTCATAGTGTATCCCCCATATTTATTACTCGCTTTGGCACCGAACGAATATTCATAGTGCCCTCAACCAATGGGCCCCGCTTCTCAGCCCAAAACTGTTATGACACGTTTTGGCGTTTTCATTGTTTTCACTATTCCGGCAAGCACCCTGTTTGCGTTATATGCCTCAGTACGAATCTTATAAGAGGCCTCCTCAAGAGCTTTGGTCGCGGCTATACGATCATGTTTCAGTTTATCGGAAACTTCGGTTATTTTTCCATCTAGTTCGGTAAGTGCCGCTTCTCTGCTGAGAGAGTCCTCTAAGCGCAACGCATCATAAACCCCGTAATGGTCGCCTGGTGGCCTTCTAGGGCTTTTTCAACACCCGACCGTGCATCTTTTTGAAATTCAGTTATTTTCCCGTCTACTTCGGCAACCGCCGCTTCTCTGTTGAGAGAGTCCTCTGAGCGCAACACCTCATAAGCCTTCGCAAGGGCCGCCTGGTTGTCTTCTCTTGCTTTTCTCAACCCCCAACCGAGCCTCCTTTCGAAATTCGGTTATTTTTTCGTATATGTCAGTAAGTGCCGTCTTCTGTTGAGAGAGTCCTCTGAGCGTAGCGCCCCATAAGCCTCCGCAATGGCATCCTTATGGTCTTCTCGGACCCCCTACAACCCCCGACCTGGTCTCTTTCAGAAATTCGGCTATTTTACCGTCTAGTTCGGTAAGTGTCGCTTCTTTACTATGAGAGTTCTCTAAGCGCAACGCATTCATAAGCCTCCGCAATGGCCTCCTCAAGGTTCGACTGGTGGTCTTCTCGGACTTTATCAATACCGACCGGGTCTCTTTTCGAAATTTGGTTATTTTTTTATCTAGTTCAGTAAGTGCCGCTTCTCTGATGAGAGAGTCTTCTGAGCGCAAACACCTCATAAGCCTTCGTAAGGTCCGCCTGGTGGTCTTCTGCTTTCTCAATACCCGACGTGGTCTCTTTTTGAAATTTGGTTATTTTTTTACTAGTTCGGTAAATGCGCATCTCTAATGAGAGAGTCCTCTAAGCGAACGTAAGGGCCTCCTGGCGGTCTGCCGGACTTTATCAATATCGACCTGCTCTCTTTTCGAAAATGGTTATTTTTTACCTAGTTTGTTTAGTTCCGTTTCTCTGATGAGAGAGTCCTCTGAGCGCAACACCTTATAAGCGCCTGATCTTTCTCAATATTCGTTCGGGTCTCCTTTCGAAATCGATTATTTTCCCGTCTAATTCAGTAAGTGTCGCTTCTCTGGTGAGAGAGTCCTCTAAGCGCAACGCACCATAAGCTCCGTAAGGTCTGCCTGGTGGTCTTCTCGGACTTTATCAATACCCAACCGGGCCTCTTTTCGAATTTCGTTATTTTTTTACCTAGGTCGTTTAGTTCCGTATGCGTTTCTTCACGACTTTGTGTATTCACAACCAGGGCATATTCTCTAAGTTGTGATAGTAGACTCTTATGAATCTCGTCCGTGGCCATCGATATAGTTCTATTGATCAAGGCCTTTGTTTTTTGGGTAGTTAAAAAGTCGCCCTCTGTCGGGATGAATCCCCCTTCTGCCGGTTCCAAATTCTTTGAATTTGTCACCCAATGGAAGAACTACCTGGTCCGTATATACTCATTCTTAATTTTTAATTATAATATTGGGCACCTATACTCAATTGGAAATTTCGAGAACTACCGAAATCGGGTAATAGTTATTCAACTTTCTCGCTTGATCATCGAGAATAGAGACCGTAAATTCGTGGATATGTCCCGATTCCAAAACTTTCATCTCGGGGTGTGGGAAGTCTAAGGTCACAGTCTCGCCATAGAAACAGTCGCTGGCGGGCACAGTTTTCAGTAATGTGCTGGGGGATCCGTCTACCGTGTTGTACGATGTGTTCACCCGATCCAGGTGCACCCTGAGAGTTTTCGTGAAGGTGAAGTCCACGGATTATCACCGACGTACTCACCCGGGGTAAACACTCCTTTGTTTGAGGAGTATGTCTCTCTAAAACCGAGTTGAATACCCAACCCCGGGGAGACCACTACTCATTATCAGTTCTGATGGTCATTGTTACGAGCCCGGTAGCCTTCGATACTGTGAGGTTGATTATACCGTCAAGCTCTGAGTTGACAAAATCTTTGAGCTGTCTTATTCCCCACAGTCCGTGAGGCAGCTTTACACCTAATTGTTGTCCATCCTTCACATAGTAAAACCTTCGCTCTTCCCCACATTCTGCCATCCAACCGTGAAGGTGATTGATCTAAGGCCTACCCGGCGTTGTCCGCAGCAGTTGTCTATTAATTTTTGAAGTTCACAACTCCTTTTTGAACATTAGTGATAGTAGCAAACATAATAAATATCTTTCAATGGATACCAAAGAGCATTTAGCTTTAACTCTAATGTAAAGTACGCGGTCGGAGGTAAATACACACAAAAGACGTTGTTAACCCCCTTGTACACCCAACCGTAACGGTTAGACCGGACAGTGGCTTTGCCACCAACTTCCCCGACATCTTTGAACAATATAGACTGCCCAAGATTACTACGATGGAGGCGGTAAACGGGTGGAAAGCAACACCGATGCAGTTCTGGCAGAACCAAATAAATTTCGCTGTATGGTGCGCAACAGCCGGGTGTGGAGTTTCACATAAAGACCATCTGACATCCAAGAATGTCATGCTCCGAAGTGTCTACAACTTTCACGCGTATTATACTATTAGGAGGATTCTCAAAGAACTAGGTATTTCACTACCTCCATTCTTTTACCCCACCGGATGGATCTGGTGCTGGTGCTGGTGCTGGTGCTGGAGCTGGTGCTGGAGCTGGTGCTGGTGCTGAACCACCCGTGATAGATAGAACTAGAGACGATATAGATAGAATTAGGGTCGATATAATCATGCTGAAAGCCGCGATGACGGTTATTATCGTGACGCCCTTCTCTCTGAACAGAGTGCGAATACGCGCACCGAGTGTAGTGTCCTCGTGCAGGACCCTCGAGATTGTTTCGCGGCTCAGACTTAATTGGCCGGAAAGCGTCTCACGGTTAGTCGAGGCAGCCTCCAATCGAGCTTCTCTTTCGTCCCGCAACGACCGCAGGAGTTTGTTGATCCGCTCGGTAGATTCTCTATTGCCCCGTGCTTCCTTTTTATTTTTCTTTCTTCTAGAGCGATATGTTTGTCCAGCGCTGAGAGTTTGGAGAGGTTATTGACTAGTTCGCCCCGAGTTGTTTGCAGAACCTTATCGAGTCCCCGGAGTTCGCGAAGAGGTAACGGTGGGTCAAAATTCGTGCCGTTTATTTCGTTGACCGTGGTTTCAATCGTGTTAATAGCGTCGGTGGCTACGCGAGGGATCTCACTGAGCTCGATCGTTTCTATAGTGGCGGCCGTCTTCGCCAGCGTTTTGTCGGTAGCCTGAAAGGTTTTTATTATTTTTGTAGGCAGCGGCGCCTGAATGTCGTCGAGCACTCCGAGAGCTCGAGCGAGGAGTGTTCCATATCGCTTCAATGAAGAGGGTCTGAGGAACTTGTTTGGGTGGTTCTTGTACGTCAGCAACTTCCAGGTGTTGCCCCATTTAACCCACAGGTCTCCTCTTTTAGTGCTGCGGAACTCCAACGTGGTATTGATGCCGTGTTTAGACACTATACTCTCCCACCGTTTCATCAGAGTATTCGTTTTCTCGATAGACGCCAGCTCATTCTTGGAGATCCCGTCAGGAATCTTGGCACCGCCCGCCCATGCCGGAGTTTTGGATTTGGCTCCCACGTTTCGAAATGTCTACTCGCCTCGGGCCGCTGCTCTATGAAGGCCGTTTCGTCCTCATCATCGAAGTAGTCATCACCGTCCAAGCCCTCTCCGCGGCTATATGGATAGGTATCATCAACATAATCATCATCATCATCGAGGTAATCGTCTCGGTCGCCGTAGTGCGATCGAATTCGTTCTCCATGCCAATATCGAGACCAGCCATCTTTAATAATTATTATTATATTAAAGACAAAACAATACAGGTTTAATAGTTTCAATAAAATTAATTATGTCTTCGAGTCAATACGGTCGCAAAACTCAATCCATACCGCAGACTGCGTGAGCCCCTCGGGGCAAAAGGCGTGAGACAGAGTGTCGTTATTACGAACAACCCATCGACGATCGACCAGAACCAGCAGCTCTTGGTCCGCTTCCCCAACCTCGGAGCTAACGACGTCATTGTGCCGGGTACTGTTCGCCTCGCTTTCACTATTTCGCTAACGTCGACGGACGCGGACCGAACCGTCGTTCAGAACCTGGGTCGCATCGTCAAGAAGACCATGATAAAGATTTCTGGTAATGAGGTGATGTCGATCGACGACAGCGACGTCTACCATTGCTATCAGGACCTGTGGAAGACGTCACACGAGCGTGAAAACGCTGTCTATCAAGGTATTGACACCAGCAAAAATAAGAACGTAACCAAACTTAGAATCGGGGCTGCTAACAAGGTAGATAACAACGCTAGTGACAACGCGGTCGCGGGCGCTTACGGCAACCGTTCTACATCCCGCTCGACTTTGAGTTGCTGGAGAGTCACATGCCCTACTATCAGAGCGCTTTGGCTGACCGCCTCGAATACGAACTAACGTTCAACGACTACGGCCGAGTTATCATAGCCAGCGACATGTTATCGACGTATACGATCGATAATGTTTCGCTGGAGTACGACATGGTCACGATGCCCGAACTCGCGCGATTGATCAGAACCCAGTACGCCGGGCGCGTTGCCATACTTTACGACCGAGTTCTTCGCCATCGTAGATGACGAAAGACAAAGGCGACACATTGTGGAATATTAACGTCATGTACCCGCCCGCTCGATGAAAGGTATACTGATGCTGTTCGAGGAGGCTCGGGTAGCGCTCGGTGTTAGAAAAACCGACAGATTCTATAACCCCAAAATCACGAAGGTAGAGGTGACGATCGAGGGAGTCCCCAATCAACTCTACAGCGCGGGTCTTCGCGCGCACCAGCAGTGGGACGAAGTAATAAAGCAGTTTGCTGCCGGCTCTAAGCGCTCTCCGGAGGTTTGCAGCAGTTGCCAAAGACCTGCATCTCTCGGCCGTCTCCCTCGCGGAGTTCCTGAATACCAAATACGCGTTATGGCTAGACATGCGAGCCAGCGACGATGACCAAATACACGGCAGCGGACGCCAAGTTGAGAACGCTAGCGAGGGTGTGACGATCCAGATAACCAAAGAGGACGGACGGAGCCGGGCCATTGAACGTGTACTTATATATAATTACAGACGCACAACTCAACATCGAAGATGGCCGATACGTCTCAGCTCTCTACTGATTTAATATCATCTAACGTTTTATTAATTAATAATTTTGAAAAAATTAAGAAAAGAAAATTAGCAATCAATACCAATTCACGATTGGAGATGCCCACTCTGCCATAATATGTGGGCAGACAGGATGTGGAAAAACGGTTTTCATCCTCGACTTACTCGAGGGTTCCTACCGCGATGCCTTTCGTCACATTGTGATCCTATGTCCCACTGTGCTTCACAACGATACTTATCAGCGGCGCCCGTGGATATGGACCGACCCTGAGGTATACGTTATTGACCCCGGTGATAGGCTTCACGATTGGTTGCGTGGTTTATACCAAATATTCCAGGGTGAGCCCACCCTATACGTGATTGACGATTGCTCGGCCAAGGCGGCGATGACCAAAAAGAAGGACATGCTCTCCGAGCTCGCATTTTCTGGTCGCCATGCGAGGCAAAGCGTATGGATATCCACTCAAAAGTACAACGCCGTCCTCAAGGATCTGCGTGAGCAAACGAAATGGGTCGCCCTCTTTCATCTGCAAGGACCGAGACTCATTCGATGACTGTCTTCGAGAGAATGACGTTATCCCAACGCGCGAGGAGCGCCTGGAGGTTCGACAGATGCTTTCGGAAACTAAGCACGCCAAGCTTTTGCTAAAGACTGATCAACCAACTGCTTACGAAGTTATTAATTAATTAGCAATTACTTAACGCTCGTTAGTAATTGCCGAGTAAATGCTTAACAATGCTTAGCAATTGCTGAACAATGCTGAACAAATGCTTAACAATGCTTAGCAATTGCTGAACAATGCTGAACAAATGCTTAACAAATGTTGAACAAATGCTGAACAATGGTTAACAATGTTAACAATTTGGTGTGCTCCGCTGCGAGCTTTGTTGCGAGCATAATGGTGATCATAAGTATCGGGTGGTGCGCTTGGCAATATGTTAAAGTGATGAGACTTGTTAGAATAGTTAAATTACTAATTTTGAAAAAAAATGAACTGCGACGAACTTCTCGATCAGCTAATGGAAGAAACCTCAACTCCGACTGCCAACATTCTGAAAGATAATGAAACATCAACTCCGACAGAGCAATCGGGATCAACTCCAACTCCAACGGCGGTTGGTATTGGGTTGAGTGCAACGACTCCGAATGAAAATGAAAATGCGGCGCGACGAGAGCGGCTAGCTGCGCTGGTTGCTGGGGGGCAATCGGAGCATTATCTCGGTAGGCGTCTCTCAGTTTTTCAGGTGGATAAGATGTCAGATGCGGAGATCGATAAAATGTATACGCGATACGAATCCAAATTGGGAGCAGAGATGACAAAACTCTTGGATCGGCGGCTATTCATTTGTACGCTACCACCGTTAGTATACTTCTCCCTATACCAAACACCGAAGGGTTGTTGATTCACGATCTAGAGACTGACCTTTTATAGGACACACTCTTAGAACGGCATGCTGCTCAATTTATCACAAGTTTGGAATGTACTTAGCTCCACTAACAACCGCGTTGACCACGGGTAAACACTGTCAATTTGGACATATATGCCCACGAACTATAAGCCCTGAAAATGATGACACAAGACACACCCACGAGAGTGACGGAGTTGAACCAGATTGCTCCAACACAATCGAACCAGTAGTGTTACTCCGCCACTGGATGACATACCGCATATAAAAAAATCCTAAAAGACAGGCAGCTGGGCGGGCGGCGGCTGCCACCCGAAAAGTTAAACAAGATAAAATACTCGCCGAGCTTCGAGAGGCTAAACTTCAATCGAGATTGGAGTTGCAATCGGGGACGGAGACAGCAAAACATCTGAAGACAGAGCAATCGGGTTCAACTTCACCCCAAATTCACGAATTAGAAGCACACCCAAATTCTTTGAATTTGTCACCCAATACCAACTCCCGTTGGAGTTGGACTGAACCCCATTAATTCACGAATTGGAGTTGGTTTGTTGGTGGTAGTCTGGCAGTTGTTGGTGCCCTGTGCGTGTGGAAATACCCGAAAAAACAACCAGCCAGTGTTCAGAAGAAAGTTACTAAACACCAATCATCAACAATGTTGAATTTGGATGAGCCCCATTTAAACATTGATCGCGACCCCTTTTATATGCAATAATTATAACAATGGCTGAACAAGATGGTAAAATGTTAGTGGAATGCGCTTTATCACGCCGTGGTGATATCGGGTTTCAGTATCGGGTATGCTCGACTATCAAAGATGGCCCTAGGAGGAACCGCTCCCAAATTGGACTTTACAGTGAGAGACGTAGGGCTCGCGACCTTAGATGTAGCGGCCGCAGTTTGGACCCGAGATTATCTAGTTAAAGCTGGAATTCTACCAGTTTAATATATGGAAATAAATGGCTTCAATCGCAGTAATAGTAGGTGGTGCGCTTGTAAACGCATTGGCGTTCAGCGGTAGCAACTTTGTATATTCTCTAAAATGAAAAGCTCGAACGTGGATGAGGAGCGTAAGCGTCACGATTTAGCTGTAGAACAACTCAATAGCGCAAAGGAAGCGTGGTCGAAAAAACGAACCGCCCATCTGGACTGGGTCAATGAAGAGCTTCGCCGCGAAAATCACGCCGCGCAAACTTTTCAGAACGTTGAAGAAGCCAACCGCGAGTACGCGCTGGCATATCCGCACAAAAGTCTCGATCCAATGGGTCGCGAGCCACAACTTTCAGATTTCTATGTACCGTCAGAGGCCCAAAAAGACCGTAAGATCGCGTTCATCGTCGTGGGAATTGGTGTGGTTGGGCTCGTCGGCTACTATATTCAATCGAGATTTTAAATTAATTAATTAAAACAATTTTTTTTTATAAAAATATATATATAGAACGATGTTAGTTGACGAACTTTATGACGCTATGATCGATTTAGGCTACACTGCCCAAAAACATCGTTTACCTGGTGCAAAGAGTATGATTCGTCTGTCCCGAGATTGTCTCGAGACGTGGCGCAGAGGACGAAAAAGAGGCCACCCTTTTTCGCAAAGCGGATGTTAGATTCCTCCATCAACTCCCAATCTCGATTGGATGAATTAGATTCCCCTCTCCTGTTCCAACCCAAACGCGATTGGGGCTGCAGCGAAACTTCCAACAAAGGTTTATTATTAACGACGCAGTTACCGGACGAACTGGCGAGGGCATGTTGGAGATTGTCCGATATATTAGAATACTTCGTATACGATGAACACGCGCAAACTTGATACCAAAACTAACGCGCAAGCTAGCGAACCGTACTATAGCCCCTCCCCCCCGCGGGTACTGGGAAGGGACTCGCGGCAATCAAGAACCTCGCGGCGGCGACCAAGGTTTCAGAAACGCTGTCAAGGAATGGCTCAAGAAGCAGGCCATCTGGCAGATCTATTTACCCGCGCCTCACAATATTCCGCGCCGAAATTCGACGTACCGGTGCCGAACCAAGTTCACCAAGCGGATCTCCTGTTTCTCCCTCACGATCGCGTCGGTCGCAAGACGTACAAGTACGCGCTGACAATCGTTGACGTAGCGAGTCGTTATAAGGGGGCTGAGCCGTTGGCCACTAAAGAGTCTAAGGAAGTGGCGAGGCTCTTTCCCGAATATATAAGAGGAGTCCTCTCAAATGGCCGAATCTTCTCCAGGTCGATCCCGGCCGCGAGTTCATGGGCACGGTCTTCTCATCTATTGTCTAAGCATAAAGTTTCTATCAGACGCGGCCGCGTCAACATCCACCGTGACCAGGGATCGTGGAACGCTTCAATCGAACCCTGGCTGAGAGACTGTTCGGACACCAATACGCTAAAGAACTTGTAGACCCTCATTCGCGATCGACCGAGTGGGTGGCCAGACTGCCCGCCGTGGTCTCCGCACTGAACGGAGAGGTGACCAGATTGATAGGTAAGAAGCCTGTAGATGCTATCAAGTTTAAAAGGGTAAGGGTTACGAGCGAGCCCTCTGCCGTCTCGCGCGGGCGACCCGTTGGTTTAGAGGAGCAGCGGCTTCCATCAGATATTGACGTCCGGTACCTCTATCAACCGGGAGAGCTCGAAGGTGGCAGCCGCCGCGCGACTGATCCCGTGTGGTCTCTCAATGTATATCATCTGAATCGCTCTATTACCAAACCCGATGAGCCCCTGCTCTACTTATTTGGCTGATGGTCCATCTCGCGGTTTTGTTCTTCGCGAAGAACTTCTTATGGTACCTTCTGACACCCAGTTACCCCACGGATCGTTAGAGTCTTTAGTATTCTATCCTTTTTTCAGAGTTCTTTTTTTTACCTATCCTATAGGCTCTGTGTGCAACCCGTCTTCCATCACTCTCCTCTTGTCGTAGTACGCCGACAACCCCAACTTCCTGCCTGTACGTCTTCATCACCCCGTTAACCATTCGGAATCCCCTGTCATCCGCCATATCCCTACCCCCTTCTTGAGAGCACTCTTGTATCTTCCACAAGTCAGATCGTTAGATCTCTTCGACATCCCTTGGCCGAGTGCTTAGATTTTTCGTCACCACTCACGTAGTAACACTTGCTACACAGAGCGATGGCTCTATCTCCCTCGAATTCCAGCTTGAACAATCCCGGAGTTCTGTTGCTCACGCGTCCCACGCCAACAACTCGGTCTTCCTTCCTTATTGAACTTTCTCTTCATCTTTTTTTCTCCACCACCTCCGCCAACGTCTTCTCAGACACCGCGAAGTACATACTGTCAGTGTCCATCTGTATAAGTTCGAAATCTCAGCGATCCACGTACTTGTCCAAGAAGTCGTAGTAGAACTCCAGCATCCGGAGCTTGGCCAACTAGTAGACCGCTATGCCACACTGAAAACGGTCTGTTGATCACACTCGAGTCTTCCTGCTCGATATCTCGTAAGCCTCCCCAATCTCCTCCAGGTCTTCGAACCACGCCGACCTCAGTGCCCGGTCGACAGTCTTCTCATCCTTCGTATATGTGGTGTTCAGGTGTCTCTCTTGTGCCTCTATCAGCTTGCCACAACACGCGTTGCCAACCAGTTTGAATATCTCCGCCAACACCGCCTTGCTCTTGTCTACGTCCCCCGTCCGTCTGGCAGCGGTGACCTCTTCCACGAACCATTGAAACGGTTTGCCAGGGCGTGTAGTCTATCACCCTATGCACCGCCTTGATGATCAGACCGTGCTCCAGATACCACTTTAGCAGTGGGGAGTATATGATCATCTTCTTGGCGGACATTGCCCCCACGAGCTTTCTCTGTCCTTCGACCCTTTTACCTCCCGGTACCGGCCAGGTAGTCCTTCATGTGCTGCGGAACCTCGTTCTCATCGATTTCTCGATTAACAAACAGCGGTGACATTTCCGAGAACTTGTCTCTCAACGTTTCCGGGACCTCTATATCCAACTCCGCAAATCCGAACCACTTTTCACTCCTGACCTTCCTCACGAAACAGTCTATATACGACTGTCTTTCGGGTCGTCACACGTCCATATCGTCTCCTCCCGCACGGCATGTCTTTCGACAGGGTAGACAGATACAGCGCATTGGCGTCGTACCCCATCACCGCCTTGCACATCTTCTCCCGACTACCTACCTGACCCTGATCGTCGACCTGCCAGCCTCTGCGTATGGAGAACACTATGGACGGACCACCGACCAATCCTGCTTCATCATCTCATAAGTTTCAGACTTCGGCGACCACAGCTCGGGTGTGTCCGCCTTCCCATCGATCGTCCCACACGAAAGTAGGTACTGAAGGGAAACACCGGGCAGAGGACAGACAGGCATCCTTGAGTATATCCACACCTCTTCCTCTGTAGAACTCCGTCATCTTAGTCAGAGCCTCCAGGAACGGTCCGACATCCAAGTCGTTGTAGTGTTGCAACCATTCCTTGAACGTCTTCATCCCATTTTCTTGGAATACTTTCTTACACTCTTTCCACTCGGACAACGATAGTAGGAGCTCACCCTTCAACTTCGAGTACCACTCGGGATAGTCTGGCAGCCCGGATGGTCGAGCTTGTCCGCGCTATCGAACCACTCGTACGGGAAGTGAGACTTTATCGTTTTACAGTCGTACGCCTTAACCCACCGGTCGTACGTGGTACCGGGTCCCAGATACTGGATGATGTCGAGAAATCTAAACTCCGGGGTAAACAGAAACATCGTCGTGCTGGCTCTCTTTCCGACCATCACCTTAGTCACGGTGGCCGTCAACTTCTCGACAAAGTACTGCTTGATGAGGTTCAGGTCGTACCTGCTAACAGTTGAACCCCACCACCGGGACTTGGTCAATCCAAGAGACAATCTTTGCTTGCTGAGACTTCGATAGCATATCTATATCGGCCGGCAGATACTTCTTCCTAACCCCCTCCCTGATCGCATTGCCTCTCATCTGTAGCTCGGTCACGAACTTCTCGACTAGCGTGTCAGGATCTCGTTCGCAGATGTGGGTTATCCCTTCATGCATCGTATCCCCCAAAGACACAGATATAGGAACGTGCTCGACCTCGAAGGTCAGGTCTTTGGTGGGTTGAGTGGTTTTTGACTTGTCGAGATACGCCTCGAAGTCATAGGCTATCTGGTGAGGGTACAGAGTCGTCTACTCCTCGCGCGGTGATTGTGGATAGTAGGTATTAATTTTATCATTCAACCACTCGCACTCCCACATCACCACCAGCTCGTAACCCTCATCCCTTATCTTGGCGTCTTGAATGTTCGTCCTCTTGTACAGCGATCTCGCGTTACCTCTCATGCAATGCCTCGGACACCCGTGCCAGTAGCATCCGTGAAACTGAAACACGGTTTTAGTCTCGTGACAGTAACCGTCGACCGGATCGCCGGCCACCCACCTCCCACCACCGTGACCACAGTCGGCGTGATGTATGTGTTTTTCCACCCTCTCTCTTCTCTGTTCAACCATTGAATCGACCTCGCGCTCGCTGATCCCTTAGGATAGAACGCCTTCTCGTAGGCCGACTGCGGTCTCTCTACCCTATTACCTGGACATGTCACCACGGTCTTCCCACCCATGCAGGTGGTCGCGTGCCTGTGCATGTTACACGACTTTGTGAACCGTTGTTGACATCCGGAGCACCCCGTACTCGTTCGTCATCTTGCGGAGGTTCGTTATGAGGAACGAGTGACCTCCAAACATTCTATCGTCATGATTTCTCCCCAACCGCGTCGTAGTTTGCCGGACACTTCATTAGGTACCACACTCCCTCATCGGTGGGCTCGTAACGCGAATGCCCATCTTGAAGTGCTCTTCGACCTTCTTAATATCTTTCAAGGGAATTCCCTTACTATCCGGTCCGTTATCGTGACCGAGATATTCGTTAGCCAGAGTTCGTGCATTCTCACAACAGCGGTCTGGTCTCCCTCCACGGTGGATGGCTATGCACCTAAACAGACACAAGTAGTCGTCGTACGTGTCGACGGAATACATTCCCTTTTTCTGTCTTAACCAGTCTGGGAGTTTTCCCGCTCCCATGAGAAGTTGTTGAGCGTCGATGATCATCTTCACCTCGACCGATATCCAACGAACGAAGGTCCATTTTGTGTTTGGTCTATCAACTTTGTCGATGTCCATTCGACCTTTCTCTCTATCGGATATCCAACTCTCGGCTTTGGCGATCTCGTTTATCCACGGACTGCCCTTTGATTGTTTGTGATAGATCATAGTAGCGTCGGTCTCTATGTTCCTAATACGATACGAGCACGAATTACCTCAGATAAAACACGCCGTGGTCATCTCTGGACGAAATTATTATTCATTATGCGATTAGCGATCTCCCCATCTACCCCCCTCTCGAAAGTCCATACTATCTTCCTCCTACCCCTATCAACAGTTTCCCTAACTTCGGCTTCTTTGGCGAGAATCTGGGACCCTCCTCCACCAAAGCTCTGGCGATATCTCTCCTACTCTTAGGAGGTCTCCCAACCAACCCTTGATAAATCTTATTGTAGTACGCCTTGAATAGTGGTTTTCTACGCGCGCTGGGATCTTCTTTTACACGCTGCGCGTAAGCAGTGGCGCGCAGACTGGCCGTCGTCTCGTTCTCCAATTTCTCGGAGCGTTTTTCAGGGTCAGCGGGCAGTCGTCCGGTCGAAACGCACGTCGCAGCCTCTCCTCGTAGACGATGGCTCGCGCGTCACTTATCCTATCTGCTATATCTTTCTTGAGTATCAAACCTCTTAGGGAAATTCCCCAACTCTTAGCTTGCTCTCTCATTTGCTTTATGGTAGACATTATCTGAGTATAACCAATAGATTTTTATCTTCAATAGGGTGTAAGTTTATTTGTAATAAATGTATGACAGATTGCTGTAATATACTGAGTATAACATAGGGATTCTTATCTCTAATAGGGTGTATCTTCTCATATCATAAATATATGGTCTCGCGGTTGATGAAAAATATGTTCTCATACATACCCGCCGAACAGTAGGTGTATTAAAAAATTAGCTTACTCCCCCCTTTGTGTTTTGAAAAATTAAAATTATGCTACTCCCCCTTCGTGTTTTGTTTTGAAAAATTAAAATTACTCCCATTCTCATAAATATTCTCATAAAAATGAAGGAAAATCTGAGTAGTATATAAGAGTCATTAATTATACCACCACCCGGTGGGAGGCACGCGCGTAGCGGTGGCTTCCAGAGGGTGGTGGTATCATTATGACTCTTATATACTACTGTTTTATATCGCTAACATATCAAATACGCCAGTTAACCGATTGCACAAATCCCTCTTCCATGCGTTACATTAAAGAGATGGGGTTAAATTGCTACCCTCGCGAGAGGTATGGAGCGGGGTGGCAGTTTTGTTTGTACTACTCGGACCGTGACACGCGTCCGGTGAAACAGGGTATATAATAGCGTGTAAGAACAGTATTGGATGTTCACGTGATATGCCTGAGTAACCTTGCAAGGAGACAATGCAGAAACAACTACAAAACTAAAACGTTTGCTGAATGTTAGCTACAGTTACTGGCAGCTATACTAGTACTTACCATGCTTATGGAAAGTTAAATCGACATAAACCCACATAATTAATGCTAGCTCTAAATAAGTATAACCAGCAAACATAGTTAGATCATTTGGAGAGCTCTCCAATTCATTTAGAGCTAGATTTAATATTTAATTTAGGGCTAGCATTAATGAATTGAATTTATGTAGATTTCAGAGATTTGTAATATCGGACAAACTCTTTTTACTGGGACGTTAACATACGTATGATAAGGACACTTTAGACAGTTGTACTAGTCACCATGATGCGACACGTTGATATATCTGATTTCGAAGGGATCTATAAGCTGGAAACAGCAAGTAAGTCCAATGAATGCATTATTATAACAGTTGTTATGGTTACCTTTTCGTATATATGCGGCTGTGATAGGAGAATGGGGAAATGCGGCTTATGGGATTTGTGATCAATGTAGCCATTGAGCAAATAACATGCACCTGTATGCTGTATCTGTATTGCTTCTTAGACGCATAACGGGAATATCACTGATTTGTTCGTCAGTTGTCGATGTTATTTACGGGAACATCACTGATTTATTCGTCATTTGTCGGTGCTATTTACGGGAATATCACTGATGTGTTCGTCAGTTGTCGATGTTATTTACGGGAATATCACTGAATTGTTGGTCAGTTGTTGATGTTATTTACGGGAATATCACTGATTTGTTTGTCAGTTGTCGATGTCATTTACGGGAATATCATTGATTTGTTCGTGAGTTGTCGATGCTATTTATAAGAATATCACTGATTTATTCGTGAGTTATCGATGTTATTTACGGGAATATCACTGATTTGTTCGTCAATTGTCGATGATATATTTACGGGAATATCACTGATTTGTTCGTCAGTTGTCGATGTTATTTACGGGAATATCACTGATTTGTTCGTCACTTGTCGATGCTATTTACGGGAATATCACTGATTTGTTCGTCAGTTGTTGATGCTATTTACGGGAATATCACTGACTTGTTCGTCATTTGTCGATGTTATTTACGGGAATATCACTGATTTGTTCGTCAGTTGTTGATGCTATTTACGAGAATATCACTGAATTGTTCGTCAGGTGTCGATGTTATTTACGGGAATATCATTGATTAGTTCGTCAGTTGTCGATGCTATTTACGGGGGGAAACCCCTAAGTAACTGGAATGGATTTTGATATGTTAACCAATCCAATCATCACAGAATGATTTTCAGACTAGTCCATTTATGAAAAGGGTGTGTTTTTGTTCTTAAAAATATGAAAATTAACTGCAAAAAGTGCAGATCATGATGAGACGGCTCGTCAAGCGCCGGCTCATCTGGATATACACTGTTTGCCAATGCCAGTACACAGGTGGAAGACTCGGACATGTGACACAAAGCAAATGCCCATTACAACAAATTAATTACCCCACCCACTTGGTCTCATACAGTACTATCTTCCTATAAAGAAGATAGTACTGTATGAGACCAAGTGGGGTATGGATTTTTTGCAATGGGCATTTTTTTGTGTCACAGGTCCGAGTATTCCACCTGTGTATACAGGCCTTTATCCCGTCAACACAGTGCGTATGTGCCGAGAAACACGGTGCCGTGAAACATTTTTGATATCCAGTCAATACTATTTTTGCATTTTACAGCCATGTGTAGGTGTTGACGGGATAAATAGAATAGTAGGTTAGTGCCGTTAATGGGAAAAAATATCTGGCGCGGCACGGAAACTTGATGTGCTCGGCAGAGCCTCGCCCACCCCGTTTCCTGAGCCTTGCCAGATATTTTCTCCATTCACGGCACTAACCTACTATTCTCTATGTCGTCTAGAAAGTGTTAACTACTCTCTTTCGTGAAACAACACTGTGCTACTGTGGCATTCGATCATCATATGTGCAGAACTAACACGGTACCGGGGGAAATACACTAACAATACCGTTTACAGAATATTAACTTGAAATAAATATAAAATACCTAATAAAGAAACGTGAAAATGGAATGGTTTAACGTCCCAGTCTGCATCTAATATCATATACAGAAGGGGCGTAGCTTTTTAGTTTCGTCCGAACCACAGGTGGGAGACTCGGACCTAGGACCCAATAAATGGCTCATTGTTAAAACGTTACCCCACCCACCCATTTCCATACATTGTACAGTATAAGTAGTTATCTTTTGCCGGTACGTTGGTTTCTCGGTTTCTCTCTCGTAACCAATACCGGTACGATGGTTTCTCATTCTTTCTATTCCGAGATAAGCCTCGTTTTTTTTTTCGTTTGTTATCCAGAAACGATGGTGGGTCCACCACTAGCAACAATTGGTAATCAACCGAGAAACCAACGTACCGGTAAAAGATAACCGAGAAAACCGATGGGTCCGCTAGCAACAAATGTTGCTAAATTACATACTTGACATTCCTATCTTTCTCTCAACTGTCATATAGTGTTACCATCTTATGTCATATACGAAAACCGATGGGTCCACTAGCAGTAAATGTTGCTAAAATTACATACTTGACATTCCTAGCTTTCTCTCAACTGTCATATAGTGTTACCATCTTATGTCATATACGATAGTTTCTAACTCTCGAGAAACCGTTAGATACATCTGCTAACATATCATTTCACATACTTACCAGTATCTCTTGTCTAAAACGATTTGACATTCCTAGATCTATACCAGGTCACGACATAGTATACATTAATTAACCCAGAAAATGGTCAAATAGCCACAAATGTTGTTGCTGAAATATACATTAATTAACCCAGAAAACGGTCAAATAGCCCACACATGTTTTTGCTGAAATTCTTGACATTCTTGACATTCTTAGATCTGTATCAGGTCCACGATGAATTATAAATTAACCCAGAAACATACTATGTGAACATGGCCGCAGGAAGAAAAAACAACTGGATTCGGGACTTTATTTATTATGTTAACTTTAACGTTTTATAATCTTTCAAAACAAAAACATGACAACTCGGCCTATCAACAGCTAAGGTCAGTCAATGCCCCGTCAACGGGTTGGACTATAATATTTAATATTTAAAGAAATGTATGATTAACAGTGCAGGCTCTGATCAGACAGCATGCTGAACTAACATACTAACATTCATCCCCCGAAGCTTGAACCCGCAGCATTCGGTATTGAAGTACAAGGCTCTACGCCATACGTAACCCTTAGAACGCGGAAAACGTATACATTGTCATTTGCTGTCGATTTATGTTTTGTCTTCTGACTCAATATACATGATATAAACATGGTTTGACAACACTTTAGACTTATTTCCATTGTAAATGATTCTGATGTGTTGTCAAAACATGGTTTTGATAAGAAAAATGGTTGTTGTACCCTTCTTGTGGCCGCATGTAAAGTCTATGGAAATCTAATAAACCCTACTAATAAACCGTTAGTTACTTACACCAATAAATCATATACATACATATTTAAGGGTGGGAATTGGCTCGGACACCTTCCATACCCGGTTTTACATATTACAGGTGTGTGCATTTTTATTTTACATGGAGCCACAAGAAGCGTACATTACCATACGAAGCCGACCACCTGAATCGTTGATAGAGTGCCAGATGGTGCCCTTGATACTGTCCACGAATGTCTACTACGTTATCTGTCCAAGGTTAGGTTATCGACCTCCCCTGTGCCCCACATACATGTACCTACATTAACATTAAAGGCCCACGGTCTCAGATATGCACATTAACCCTTCCAACACAACATGCCTGTATAGTGATATTGGCAAACAGTGTAAACAGCTCGTGACGAGCCGTCTCATAAGGATCTGCACTTTTGCAAGTAATTTTAATTTTTCTGAGAACAAAACATACCCCCTTTTCATAAATGGACTAGTCTGACATTCATTTTGTGACTACTATTGAACTAACCCTAATGCTATTCATCTCATACTTTTGACTGCCTACATAACCCTAGTACTATTCACCCCTAAGGCCTAACCATACCTGTGTTACTAGATACATTCCCTACAATTATATATTTTTTTGGTTTATATGCCCTAATTTTGACTGCTAACCGTACCATAATGCTTTCAATTCCCTAAGGCTTATCCTTATTTTTAAATATTGAACCTAACCCTACCTATATTACTAGACACATCCCTAAGATTATTATTATTACTCAACAATTTTTGACAAGAACCCCTGATTTTGACTGCTGGCCTAACCCCAATTTTGAATGTTAACCTAACCCTACCACCTTTCATACTCTAAGGTTTATCCCTAATTTTGATTGCTAACTAACCCGAGTTAGCAGTTGTCCTCTTAGGATTATCACTACCTATGGTACTTAACACACCCCTAGGATTATTATGATTATTACTAAACGACTTTGATAGAGACTCCCTAATTTTGACTGCTAACCTTTCCCTAATGCTTTCCATCCCCTAAGGCTTATCCATATATTTTTTAATCCTAGCCCTACCTATATTACTAGACACTACAATGTACCTATATTACTATATTACTAGACACTACAATGTACCTATATTAGTAGACACATCCCTAGGATTATTATTATTACTTAGCAATTTTTGACAAGATCCACTAATTTTGACTGCTGACCTAACCCTAATTTTGAATGTTAACTAACCTAACCATAGCGGTTTTCATATCTAAGGCTTATCCCTTATTTTAACTGATAACTAACCTAAGTGCTAGTCGTCCTTTTATGCGTATCACTACCTATAGTACTTGATACATCCCTAAGATTATAATTACAATGTCACCTCTTTGTGTATAATTATATATAATAAAATGTTTACAGTGTAGATCCTGATGAGCCGGCTCACTAAGTGCTATCTCAGCTGGATCTGCATTGGTTTATCTTATTTTTTTTATGCAGATATCAGACAACACATTCCTCTTTTCTAAATTAATCGGGATATATTTGTTATAATAATTAATATGGTTGTAAAAATAAAAAATAAAAATTAAAAGATTTTGAATTTTTTTTTTATTAATATATTTTAAAAAAAAAAACTTTATTATTAATTTTTTTTATTATAGCATAAGGGGTGATGATTTTGTAAACTTGCAATTCGAACTATTGTATGCATTGTTATACATGTTTTTAGCCATGTTATATTGTTATGTATACACGTTAGATGCTTAATAGGTGCAAACTATGCATGGGTTTTTTATTTATTCAGTATTCACTATACAGTGTGAGTTAGTTTAATTATTCAGTTTTCAATATTGAGCTAACCCTTATGCTATTCATCTCCTACTTTTGACTGCTGACATAACCCTAGTACTACTCACACCTAAGTCCTAACCATACCTGTATTATTAGACACATTCCCTACAATTATTACTATTACTTAACAATTTTGGACAAGATACCCTAATTTTGACTGCTAACCGTACCCTAATGCTTTCAATCCCCTAAGGCTTATCCTTATTTTTAAATATTGAACCTAACCCTACCTATATTACTAGACATATCCCTAGGATTATTATTATTACTCAACAAATTTTGACAAGATCCCCTGTTTTGAATGCAGACCTAACCCCAATTTTGAATGTTAACCTAACCCTAGCACTTTTCATACTCTAAGGCCTATCCCTAATTTTGACTGCTAACTAACCTGAGTTAGTTGTCGTCCTCTTAGGATTATCACTACCTGTGATACTTGACACATCCCTAGGATTATTATTATCATTACTAAACTACTTTAATAGAGATTCCCTAATTTTGACTGCTTATCTTACCCTAATGCTTTCCATCCCCTAAGGCTTAACCATATTTTTAAATGTTAAACCTATCCCTACCTATATTACTAGACACTACCTATATTACTAGACACATCCCTAGGATTATTATTATTACTCAGCAAATTTTGACTAGATCCCCTAATTTTGACTACTGACCTAACCCTAATTTTGAATGTTAACCTAACCCTAGCGGTTTTCGTACTCTAAGGCTTATCCCTAATTTTAACTGATAACTAACCTGAGTGCTAGTCGTCCTCTTATACGTATCACTACCTATGGTACTAGATACATCCCTAGGATTATAATTACAAAACTATTTGACCGCTGACATAATCCTAATGCTTTTCATTTATCTTAACATTATAAACATATAGTTTTGCACCTGTTTGGATTATTTACAATGTAATTGTATTATTTACAATGTAATCGGTTTTTATTTCTAACTTCAGGTGATTTGTAACTGATTCAGTGTGATCATGGTACATTAAAAACTTTTCACTACACCTGCATACTAATGTTAATATCTTCTTACGGTGGCGTGGAGGGTTAGTGCACGTATACAACGTTTAACACGCCATTTTTGTCTCCCAAAGACAAAACCGTATACACATATGTATATGTTATTATTCTCAACATAATATTGCCATATATTGTGATATTGTACGATATTTCAAATGTGGCTATGTTATGTGAGAAATGTTACTCCTTTACATAGGAATTTCTGACCTTTACCATGAACACAGAAGCAACAGAAGTGAAGTTTATATTATTTTGACATTATATTATTGTAACATACAATATATTATAATCTATGATGTGAGTTAGTAACGTGATTGTTCCAGCATTTAAAACATATTTCAATCCTAACCACCTGATATACAGTATGCTAATTTACAATACTACTCACCGTAAATGTTGACAATACAACATACAACTCCTGCTAACATTGTACATTTTCAAATACTAACTTCGATTGACCATCTTTAACCATTATTATTTTTTTGTTCACATGGCATTGTACCACCGTATTTACTGTTATTCCACTTTTAAACATAATATAGTAACTAATTTTATCTATAATACACCCTATTATACATATTTTGAACAGTTGCGTTGCGGGTTCACTTTTGTGATGGTTTTGTTTTGCAACTAGCAATGTAATTTCAATTATTGTGCTCAATACCTCATGTGACAAATATGATATTGATAGCGAAGTGGTTTTGGTTTGTTTTGTGCATGTGTTGTGAGTGGTTGCTATGGGAACGTAATATAATTCATGCACAGCGCTTGACAATTACACTGGCTGATAATACATATTTTTTATTTTTATCTTATAGCCATGCACCTTTGATTTGTTGAGTCACATTGCATATATGTAGACAGTTTTATGTTATAAATGAATTATAATATCAAATTTCCATAATAAAGTTGTCGGTATAATATTATTACACACCTATTTGTTGTGTTATAACCCTTTCTGTGGTCGTGTGTACAGACTGTATTTTGATAATAATATATTATGATTTTACTATTATTGGTAGACAAGGGAAGGACTTTCCTGGGCTTGTCAATAGCAGATACACTCATTGACTTGCTTTGGGTAGCGCATAGGTACTATCGCCGCATACCGGCTTAAAGTTAATATACGATTGTGCCGATGCTTGCTACGTGACACAGGTCTGGCTGAAGTCCGAGACAATTAGTTAGCCAAACAAAAAATAAAAACACAACAAATTATCTCCCCTGTTTATCACAGTTTAGCCGAATTCACCAAAATTGCTAAGGATACTTATCTAGCTAAGTATACTTTGAGGGAGTAATCATATATTTTTCCCGAAATGCATTATATCATTTAGAACTAACGACTGCATATATTTGATGATTAAACGTATGCAATGGCTGTGCTAATGTAATACATTCAGTATAGTAATTTTGTCAGAAATATTTTATTTCATTAAATAAAAATTACATTTCTCCCTCAAAGTGTACTTAGCAAGATAAGTATACTTTGCAATTTTGGTAAAATCGGCTATGATATTCATGACAATTTCGTCAACATTCGGCGTCATTTACAGAAAATATCACAGTTTCTGTAAACAGTTTTCTTGAAAAATCCCACATCTTCTTATGTAAAAACCCGATGACTTGGCTCATATGCAGCTGTGACTGGAGAAATGGGGCTTATGGGGTTTGCGACCAGTGTAGATCCAGATCAGCCTGTGCATCCGCACAGTCTGATCAGGATCTGCACTGTTCGCCATTCCATCAATGACACATCCGTCATGTTTATAAAAAGGCGATTAGATCGTTATCAGGCTACATGATTGTGCTATTTGATCAGGAGCTACACTGGTCACAAATCCCATAAGCCGCATTGCTCCAGTCACAGCCACATACGACTCATATGTGTATGCCGTTAGTAAATGTGTCTTGTGTCTGTAACCCAGGTTTCCCCGCCGGTGTTGCCGACAGCCAGGAACTAGTGCGGCGCCGACTGCGGGATGCCGGCGGACTCACAATCGGTTACTACAAGGACGGCGGACTAGTCGGGGTATGTATATGAATACCACTGCGACACTGCGCGGAATTACAGGACCGTATTGGACCTAAGCAGTGTCCCATTTCGGCACACAATTATACACATCTGTCCGCCTTGCAGCAACATATACCACATAGAACACTTCAAAATTCGGCCTTTTTGGACGTATATGTCCGGGTATGGAAGGTCTTCGAGCCAAGTCCCACCCTTAAATATAAGCTGAACGAAAAATGTCACCTAACCTGAGGCCTTACAGACAGAAAATTCGGGCTACCTATCATCAAGCCGACTACCTGTGGTCTGCTGCACCATCCATTTATCACGTGTACATTGTATCTATGTTGCAGTTCATATCTGGGACCAGATACGGCGGCCACACCATCACCCGCGAGTGCATGCAGACGCACGAACCGAATGGACGTACGTCTTACCAATCCAACTATCAATGTCTTCCACGCAGGAGGTGGAAGAAGACTGGGACCTATGACCCGATAAATGGCTCATTAGTAAACCGTTACCCAACCCACACATTTCCGTACACTATACAGTATAGCATATAGCTATGCTATATATAGTGTATGGAAATTGGTGTGTGGGCAGGGGCGGATCCAGCATCTGGGGAACGGGGGTGGGGGGGGGGGGGTGGGGGGGGGGGGTGTCTAGTTGCGAAGGTAACTCTTGCAATATACACCCGTACCGTCCGGTACGGGAGTAATTGCAATACCGTTCGCAATACCGTTTCGGTTGGGGCGCGTGAAATTAGATACATTCAATTAAATAAGTATATATGTTCATTATATGACTTAATGAATATCCGATTCCCTGTTGCTTTCTCCTCAATAGTTTTATGAAATTTCACCAGCTCCAACACTGTTTACACCAAGTGACCATCATGTTCGAGTAATTTTTAATATCCTACAAATTTACAAAAATACCTTAAAGGTACATGCCCACTCAGTAGGCACAAACTGTTCTTTGTATCAGATACTTTGCTAAGTATACTTTGAGGGAGAAATGTTGATATATACATGAATTAATATTTTTTTGTTTAATAAAATAAAATATTTTCTAACAAAAAAAGAGATAAAGGAATAAATACAGTATAATTCAAGACCAGCCTTAGTGCATCCGCGTAGCGAGCCGTCCCATTAGTATCTACACATTTTACAATTATTTTTTAAAAAACAAACATTCTTATAAATGGACTAGCAAATCAGTTTGCTAGCAATTCGATTGGTCATTCACAGTCCATTCCAGTTAGTTATGGTTGAAAGGATTAATCACCAACGTGTTCCATCCTTGCAGGTAATATTTGTGTACACTCCGTTGTGGTCGACCAGCAGCACAGGCGAAAGGTAGGACAGCCATCACATCGCAGCTTATGTAACCGGTTCTCAAAATACAGTCGGATATCACGGCGCTATTTTTTCTTGTGGCGCGTATGTATACATCTTGTATCTAGGTCATTGTTAACAACTCGTTTTATGCTATTTTACATTTCACATTTATTAGAATGTGTATATCTTTGGTACATAATTAATTTAAGAAAAACCAATGGAACCTCAGATTTAGCCGTTTATTTTCCACAATTAAAACGGTCCATTTTGGTCGCGCATTAATGGTGTGCAAACCCGAATCACACCTGTCTGGCACCTATCTGGATGTTTTCATTCACAACTACGGCGTGTACAAATTTGCATAAAACAACACTATAGCCACAGGTGTTTGAAGAGTGAACCCGGATATGGAATTACCACCCCTGTCGCATCGCCGTATTTCGCCGATATTGATTTCGAAGATGAGTCATATTTTCCTTAAAAGATGTCGAAAATTGATAAAAATATACTGCTACCACTCATTTGAACCGTGTCGTATAGATGGTTCACTCATTTGAATCGTCGCGTCGGCATGTTTCGAATGAGTGTACGTAGTAGCGTACACTTTCAATTACAATAATTGAGCCCGGATATGGAATTACCACCCTTATCGCCGTATTTCGCCGATATTGATTTCTAAAATCAGTAATATTTTCCTTAAATGATGTCGAAAATTGATAAAAATTTCAGAGCTCATGCGGATGTGTATGTAATGCATAACAAACAAATGTGAAGCCTTACTGGATTCTTCCTGTTTCTATACAGCTCCTTCACCTCTCCACATACAAAATATGTCAAGTGTTATACAGTTTCCCATAACACCATTTACTACAATTACTCTATTTGAAATATTTAAAGGAGAATATACTAAAACACTGTTTACCACCCATCTCAGTTGGGCTCGCAGCTCAGTACTTTCAGTACTTTGATTGTGTATTAATTAGAACGTATACAATGCGATGTAGGTATATAAAAAACATGTTTCCGAAATTCCGTTGATCTCGGACTCGGCTTACGTACTAGTATTTAACTACTAGTTTTTAATATCACCTTCCGCCCCAACCATTTGATTGTTTGATTATTTGAAGGAATAACATAATATACAGAGGAGGATTGAACGGCCATGTGTCTCAGATATACAGACAGTGATTAATAAAATTTAATTTTATTGTAGATTCGTATCGCATTTCTCAGCTCCATTTAAAATTACATACGAGTCGTCTGCACAAATCAGGGTGGCCGTTTCACTAAGCTTCGTACGACTAAAATGTTCGTAAGTGATAGTCTGTACATTCCACATTAACAATGTTTTCTTGTAAACAATTATTGGATTTACATTTAAATCAATTTAAATTTCCAGACAATCGTAAATTTGCACTTACGAACATTTTAGTCGTACGAAGTTTAGTGAAACTGGCCCCAGGTTTCGGTTACAATGTTTATAATACTGAATAAATAATGTAGCACCATATTGTCTACTTTGTTTCTTACAATCTATGCTAGTATAAACTTGGGATAAAACACACTTTCAGAGAAATTGTATCGAACAAATCGTGCGTTTGGTTATAAGCGAAAACCAACACATGCATATTGGCCATCTGGGGGACGTTTCACTAAACTTCGTACGACTAAAATGTTCGTAAGTGCAAAATTATGATAGTCTGTAAATTTCACATTCACAGTGTTTTATTGTAAACAATGATTGTGCATGTATTTACATTTATTGAGCATAGGCTGTATGCAGCCTATGTTCAATAAATGTAAATCCATCAGATTAAAATTTCCAGACGATCCTAACTTTGCACGTACGAACATTTTAGTCGTTTAAGTGAAGCGCCCCCTGGTACATGATGAGAGTGCCTTGAACATGCTTGATTGTCAAAACAGTAGACATTGTGTTCTTCCAGGGGATAGCCACCGCCATGATCAAGAATTATATCAGCACAGTGCAAGTCGAACAGAGCCATGCGGAGATGATTCTCTTGCTGTGCAGACCCAAAAATATACCCATGTATACTAAACTCGGCTTTGTGGTACGCGGGGTGTCTGACATTGTCATAGGTACGTATTGTAGAACCTATCCAAACAGGACACCCAGGAATCATCACTGTAAACTATCAAATATGGCTGTGGAGAAATAGGGTTTTGGGGATTTGTGACCGGTGTAGTTCCTAATCAGGTAGCACACTCATGTAGCCGTATAACGATATTGCATGTTAGAAGCATAACGGGTGTTTCCTGGTTGGATGGCAAACAGTGCAGATCCTGATAAGTCTGTGAGGATGTAGATGCAGATCTGGATCGGCACTGATAGCAAAAACCAATAATCCCTATTTCTCCAGTCACGGCCACGTTGCAAAGTCGACATCGTGTCGTGGATGGTTCATGTAACTGTATTAGTGAAGTTTCTCTAAACCGGACACACTGGAGACATCACGATCACAGGGTGTCCGATTTAGAGAGATTCCATTTTATAAGAGATACGCGTTATATGCTTAGCAAGAGAACTTGGCCATGCTTTATAAATGGCAAGGTTAGTAAGTCACAGTATCAGACAGTATACTGGACAGTCGTTCCTACGGAGCCCCGTAGGTGATGTAGAATTCATTTTGTATTAATTCGTTCCCACGAAATAACAATTCGTTCCCACGAAATAACAATTCGTTACCTCGATTTAGCAATTCGTTCCCACGAAACTTTAACAATTCGTTCCCACGGGAATGAATTGTTATATCGTGGGAACGAATTGCACTGCCAGAAGGTTGGTCGCAAAGTCTATAATATAAGCCATATTGCCACATCTCACAGCCACACGTGTGTGATTTCAGGTGAGGAGCCGTCGTACGAGATGGAGTATGGCCTTGACAACAGATCAACCAAGCCAGAGTAGAGTGATAACCAGACATGATGCTCTTTTAATAAGAGTAGCTGTGGCATTGTAGCTGTTGTCTTTTAATACTGGACCACAAGTGGATAAAGCGTTGCAGGGATATTAAAATGGTTCAACTATTCTAAATATGTTTCGAAACCATCAGAAAGCCAGATAAATAAAAACTGCCATGAAAACAAAATCTCTAAAGACCTATTGCTAGTATTAGAGGCCTAATAATAGGGATTTAGAGGCGGTTATTTGCTTTCACCGCAAGTTGTATTTCTCTGCCTTTCTGATGGTTTCTACGGAGCCCCGCAGGGGACATGGGTTTTTTTTTCATTTAATTCGTTCCCACGAAATAACAATTCGTTCCCTCAATTTAACAATTTGTTCCCTCGACTTAACAATTCGTTCCCACGATATAGCAATTCGTTCCCACGATATAACAATTCGTTCACGTGGGAACGAATTATTATTTCGTGGGAACGAATTGTTAAATTGAAGGAACGAATTATTAATTCGTGGGAACGAATTGTTAAATTGAGGGAACGAATTGTTATTTCATCGGAACGAATTAATAAAAGAAATCCATTAAAACTTTTTTTTAAAGCTTTTGTTAAAGTTTTTTTTCAAATTGCTATATCTCTTTGACCGCTTGCGATATCAACTTGAAACTTCATATACACATTGATCACCATCCATATTTTCATTGGATACCCTACCCATGCTGCCCACGAACCCAAGGTCAAACGACTTTTTTTAACGCTTGCGTTACAAATTTTCAAATTGTTACATCTCTGTGACTGCTAGGGATATCAATATTGAAACTTCATATACACATTGATCACCATCCATGTTTTCATTGTATACCCTACCCATGCTGCCTAGGAGCATAATGTCAAGGTCAAATGGCTTTAAAATGTTTGTTAAAGTTTTACCTTAATGTTTTTAAAGTATGTAGGTATATAGTTTATTTATAGTGCAACCTGTTATACATATACATATTACAAGAATGTATAACTGATGATAACAGCCAGCCTACAGCGGCTCATGATGCACTAGCATATACAGATTCATTGTTTCGTAATAATGTTGATATCCAATACTTCACGTTCTAAAGTAATGATTTTGGTGTTCATTTAGAATATAACGTAATATAAAAGAAAGGAAGATAGCACAATGGAACATACAACGGCTTCATACGCAGTGAGAATGTGATCGTGCTTGATTCGAAAACCAGAAACGATCAATTGTCAGTGCGACACACAGTAGCATGCAATATTGATTGAAAACAAGACTTCATTATGCAAACTGATTTGACAACGTGTTAAATATCAGATTGACAAGCGGCACTGTTTGGTCCGGAAACCAATACCATCACTTGACAATGCGATACTGAATACCCAATAACACATTGAATACACCACTTACATTATAATAACGGATGCATTATTTACTGTTCATCATAGCACTGGCAAGCGACATTGATTGATCCGGAAACCAATCACCATCACTTGACAATGTGATACTGAACATACAATATTCGATTAACACCTGAATACACATTAACCGATTGAAATACCATTTACATTATATTAACGGATGCATTATTTACTGTTCATTATAGCACTGGCAAGCGACACCGATTGATCCTGACCCCAATCACCATCACTTGACAGCGCGATACTGAATACCCAATAACTTATTGAATATTACCACTTACATGACAATAACGGATGCATTATTTACAGTTCAGTATAGCACTGGCAAGCGACACTGATTGATCCTGACCCCAATCACCATCACTTGACAGCGCGATACTGAATACCCAATAACTTATTGAATATTACCACTTACATTACAGTAACGGATGCATTATTTACTGTTCAGTATAGCACTGGCAAGCGACACTGATTGGTCCTGACACCAATCACCATCACTTGACAGCGCGATACTGAATACCCATTAACAGATATATGTGACCGCTTGCGATATCAACTTGAAACTTCATACACACATTGATCACCATCCATATTTTCATTGTATACCATACCCATGCTGCCCAGGAGCCCAAGTTCAAGGTCAAATGACTTAGAATTTTGTTTGTTAAAGCTTACATTAATTTTTTTTAAATTGCTATATCTCTGTGACCGCTTGCGATATCAACTGGAAACATCATATACACATTGATCACCATCCATAGTTTCATTGTATGCCCTACCCATGCTGCCCAGGAGCCCAAGTTCAAATGACACATAATTTTTTGTCTAAAGCTTACGTTAAAGTTTTTCAAATTGCTATATCTCTGTGACCGCTTGCGATATCAACTTGAAACATCATATACACATTGATGACCATTTATTGTGATTAACAAACATGCTACACCAATAACCAGGGTCAAGGACTTTTCTTTTTCTAATCCTGTACAATTCATAGTGTAATAAATAGTGCGTAAACTAACCATGCTGTCGGGATTCTATGGAAATATTGACACCTGTGAGCATGCACTATCATAACCTGAATTTTCTGACAGTCACACAGGGCGACTTACAAGTAAGTCATCCGTGATAGTCAGTTATTACACACTTCAAATATTGTAAACTGTGGCAGTGACTGGACAATTGGGGCTTTAGCCTGAGGGATTCATGGTCTGTAGCATATTTCACCAACATTGCAAAGTATACTTTTCTAGCAAAGTATACTTTGAGGGAGAAATTTTCAATTTTAGGATAAATTTATTAATTTTTATTGTACTGAATTTATTGCATTATCACAGCCATTTTGGCTGTGATAATGTAATAAATTCAGTATAATAATTCTGCATACTTTTCAAGTAATCATCAAATATATACAGTAGTTAGTTCTATATGACATAATTCATTTTGGGAAAAATTAATGATTACTCCCTCAAGGTATACTTTGCTAGATAAGTATACTTTGCAATGTTGGTGAAATCGGCTACTGATATGGGGACAGTTCGTGCCAAACCCCAGCACCCATTAGTATATTGTAACATAATATAACCTGAGAGTAATTAACCCCCATGCAAAGTGAGTAGGTGGGGTATATGACTCATTTTGACAAGCAAAATATGGTATTATTATTGACATATCTACACCGTTTAGCAACTATATAATGGTAATTTAGGTATATAATTTCACATGTTCACTAATACAAACATACCTGATTGATTGTATGGTAATAGGAAGAAATCTGGCAACTTGACAGACGGAGAAACATGTCTGGCAACCTTTCTGCCAGTGTCTGGCAGCCTTCAGGGGCGGATCCAGGATTTCAGGTGGGGGGGGGTGGTTTCTTAATTGAAATAGTTTACTATATTTTCGAACTAGCATCGTTTGTTCGTCGACAGAGCGGAGCTGGAGAGACTGCTAGGTGTGTCCGGCGGTCTACACCCCATTTTGCTGCGTTATGGCGCATTTCAGAGCAAACATATCTTTACTCGCCAAATATTAGACGCTGTGGGGGGGGGGGGGGGTGGGGGGGCACCGGGTTTTCCCCTACGTGAATCAGTCATTGGCCTTATTTGTAGGATGTTGGTGTTTAAATGGCTAATTCACCCTTTCTTGCAATATGTGCAAAGAGGAATATAGTATGATAGCCTTGGCCCACATCTGGCATGCATATATGTCTTATATTTGTTTATATTCCAAGTCTGGCAAGTGACGTGTTCATGATTTCTCTCTGACGGTGGCCATATTTGGCAGATGTGCCAAATCTGACGGATCTTGGGAAGCACATGAGAATCGCTAAATTAAGGCTATTTAATCAGATATTCACGAGATTTGGTTTGTAAATCCTAACAATGTGTAAGACAAACGTCTGCACAAAGTTTCAGACTGTTAGATTCCTGTTTTGGTTGATTTTAAGGATAAAATCAAGTTGAAGTGGCGCTCAATTTGGAATGCGAAAACGACATAGTCTGCGCACCAAAGCTGTCCCATAAAGTTATTAAATCACCAAGCCACTCTTGATTACCTGTGTAAATACCAAGATAGATATCTAATCTAAATAATTGGGATGCGCCAGATAGGTTTTGAGCTGTTTTAATGTGTGAAATTGTCAAAAATATCATGATGATGACGTCATTTCAGGCGATCGCGCAAATTTGGAAAGTTGTCTGACATTTTTGACATATTTTCTAACAAGCGATCCACAACATATTAACGACGTCCTGACGTGTACTGCCTGACAGTACTTAACTAAATAAATAAATGAAAAATCATTGAAAAAGCTCAACCCGGAAGTGAACCGGAAGTCAAATATTATGAATTTTTAGTAGCGACACCCGACGAGGGGAAGTAACTCTAACTACCCGGCCGTCAGAGTGCCCGTAAGGTAAGGGGGCGAAAACGATCACTACATTACCCATGCATCAGATTTGATTCGTCCTTGAATCAATAATCAGCCCTATTAGACAACCGCTCATTTAAAATGGAAGCATAACATGTATACAATGCATTGCAGAGGATAGAGTAATGCCCCTATATGAAAGTAGGTCTCTATGATTTGTGGTGCATGGCTTCGGTATAAACCCCCAATCGGAAGGGACCTTTCCAGACCGTAGACATATGTTAAATAAAATATGCATACATGATACTGCTGTGTCATTACGTATTACATCTGACTTTATTCCATTCGGTCCACAGGCTTTACCCATTTTCGCTCGGAATATAGCTTGATGTACCTCTAACAACGGAATGTCGTTAGATAAAGCGGTGTTTATTTGACTACCTGGTTGTAGTGTACATGTATGTGGTTCAACGCTTATCTGATCATCAACAGTTACATTCAGGAGAGAACTAAAATAATGTTTCCATTTGTCTAAACTAATATGTAGGCCATTGGAAACAGAACCATCGTCAAGTACCACTTCCATAGGGATACCCTTTACATTATCTTGAGCAATACCAGCATTGCCAATATTTTTACAAAACTCGTTTGGGTCTGTATCAACTATTACTAACAGCTCCGATTGACACTTGTACCAATATATTCGTTTCGCTCGCTGTACCAATCGGTCAATTTGTTTTTGCTCCGAAACATACTGTAGTTTCAGTGTCACTTTCTTGTTCTTATCAGAGCATCTCAACCAGGATGTATCCTTACAACAAACATTATTCCATGCAACCGTCAGGTCCTCACTCCGCCAGGGTTTACCAGTTCGCCTCCGTTTATTACAGCATCCTGAAAGGGAAATTCCGTAATTTCTCGTATAAAACGCTTCCGGTACAGTGGTATGATAAGTCAAACCTATCGTAAGCTGCATCATCTGTACCGGATGTCGTCAATTGTGAAGACATCGCATCTACTCAGATAGTTACAATAATTCGCCTCCGATATGTTATCTACGGCTACAATTTGACCCATTCAAAAATGTGAGCAACCGAAGTGCTTCCCAAACATGTTGCATGTATGTCACAATTTAGTAAACTGTATATTTTATACCTTTAAACCAATAATCTTTGATGTGGACTAGTAAATTGCCAAACATAATAAAACAGGGAAATCATTGTCCCATGGAAGCCATATTTTCTCTATTTGTTGTTCAACATTCAACATAACGAAATGAAGCTTTCAAATTTACAAGATATACATGTAAATGTCAGATAAATACCTTGAAACGTTAAAATAAACAATGTTTGCATGTGTATTATCTTTATTAATAATTTATTGATACAGCTTTGACAGTTTTATATCGCTAACATATCAAACACGCCAGTTAACCGATTGCACAAATCCCTCTTCCATGCGTTACATTAAAGAGATGGGGTTAAATTGCTACCCTCGCGAGAGGTATGGAGCTAGGTCGCAGTTTTGTTTGTACTACTCGGACCGTGACACGCGTCCGGTGAAACAGGGTATATAATAGCGTGTAAGAACAGTATTGGATGTTCACGTGATATGCCTGAGTAACCTTGCAAGGAGACGATGCAGAAACAACTACAAAACTAAAACGTTTGCTGAAGGTTAGCTACAGTTACTGGCAGCTATACTAGTACTTATCATGCTTATGGAAAGTTATATCTACATACACCCACATAGTTAATGCTAGCTCTAAATAAGTATAACCAGTAAACATAGTTAGATCATTTGAAGAGCTCTCCAATTCATTTAGAGCTAGATTTAATATTTAATTTAGGGCTAGCATTAATGAATTGAATTTATGTAGATTTTAGAGATTTGTAATATTGGACAAACTCTTTTTACTGGGACGTTAACATACATATGATAAGGACACTTTAGACAGTTGTACTAGTCACCATGATGCGAAACGTTGATATATCTGATTTCGAAGGGATCTATAAGCTGGAAACAGCAGGTAAGTCCAATGAATGCATTATTATAACAGTTGTTATGGTTACCGTTTCGTATATATGCGGCTGTGATATGAGAATGGAGAAATGCGGCTTATGGGATTTGTGATCAATGTAGCCATTGAGCAAATAACATGCACCTGTATGCTGTATCTGTATTGCTTGTTAGACGCATAACGGGTGTTTGATTGGTGGAATGGCGAACAGTGTATATCCTAATCAGACAGTGTGGATGCCTTTACTGATTTAGATCCACACTAGTCGCAAAAATCAATAAGCCAGTCACAGCCATAAATAATCCTGCATCTAGTATCACCTCCCTTATCTGCGATATTTATTTAGATAATGGCCGTCAAAAATTACATACGGGAATATCACTGATTTGTTCGTCAGTTGTCGATGCTATTTACGGGAATATCACTGATTTGTTCGTCAGTTGTCGATGTTATGTACGGGAATATCACTGATTTGTTCGTCAGTTGTCGTTGTTATTTACGGGAATATCACTGATTTGTTCGTCAGTTGTCGATGTTATTTACGGGAACATCACTGATTTATTCGTCATTTGTCGGTGCTATTTACGGGAATATCACTGATGTGTTCGTCAGTTGTCGATGTTATTTACGGGAATATCACTGATTTGTTTGTTAGTTGTCGATGTCATTTACGGGAATATCACTGATTTGTTCGTGAGTTGTCGATGCTATTTATGAGAATATCACTGATTTATTCGTCAGTTATCGATGTTATTTATGGGAATATCACTGATTTGTTCGTCAATTGTCGAAGATATATTTACGGGAATATCACTGATTTGTTCGTCAGTTGTCGATGTTATTTACGGGAATATCACTGATTTGTTCGTCACTTGTCGATGCTATTTACGGGAATATCACTGATTTGTTCGTCAGTTGTCGATGCTATTTACGGGAATATCACTGACATGTTCGTCATTTGTCGATGTTATTTACGGGAATATCACTGATTTGTTCGTCAGTTGTTGATGCTATTTACGAGAATATCACTGAATTGTTCGTCAGGTGTCGATGTTATTTACGGGAATATCATTGATTAGTTCGTTAGTTGTCGATGCTATTTACGGGGGGGGGGGGGGGGGGGGGGGTCATAGGGAGACTAGAAACATATTTTTCAAAATGGCGGATATTTCATGAACGTTTCTTAACCCTTTCACCCCTAAGTAACTGGAATGAATTTTGATATGTTAACCAATCCAGACTAGTTAACCAATGGATTTTGATATGTTAACCAATCCAGACTAGTTAACCAATTCAGACTAGTCCATTTATGAAAAATGTGTGTTTTTGTTCTCAGAAATATGAAAATTAACTGCAAAAGGTGCAGATCATGATGAGACGGCTCGTCAAGCGCCGGCTCATCTGGATATACACTGTTTGCCAATGCCAGTACACAGGTGGAAGACTCGGACATGTGACATAAAGCAAATGCCCATTACAAAAAATTAATTACCCCACCCACTTGGTCTCATACAGTACTATCTTCCTGTAAAGAAGATAGTACTGTATGAGACCAAGTGGGGTATGGATTTTTTGCAATGGGCATTTTTTGTGTCACAGGTCCGAGTATTCCACCTGTGTATACAGGCCTTTATCCCGTCAACAAAGTGCGTATGTGCCGTGAAACACGGTGCCGTGAAACATTTTTGATATCCAGTCAATACTATTTTTGCATTTTACAGCCATTTGTAGGTGTTGACGGGATAAATAGAATAGTAGGTTAGTGCCGTTAATGGGAAAAAATATCTGGCGCGGCACGGAAACGGGATGTGCTCGGCAGAGCCTCGCCCATCCAGTTTCCTGAGCCTTGCCAGATATTTTCTCCATTCACGGCACTAACCTACTATTCTCTATGTCGTGTAGAAAGTGTTAATTACTCTCTTTCGTGAAACAACACTGTGCTACTGTGGCATTCGATCATCATATGTGCAGAACTAACACGGTACCGGGGGAAATACACTAACAATACCGTTTACAGAATATTAACTTGAAATAAATATGAAATACCTAATAAAGAAACGTGAAAATGGAATGGTTTAACGTCCCAGTCTGCATCTAATATCATATACAGAAGGGGCGTCGCTTTTTAGTTTCGTCCGAACCACAGGTGAGAGACTCGGACCTAGGACCCAATAAATGGCTCATTGTTAAAACGTTACCCCACCCACCCATGTCCATACATTGTACAGTATAAGTAGTTATCTTTTGCCGGTACGTTGGTTTCTCGGTTTCTCTCTCGTAACCAATACCGGTACGATGGTTTCTCATTCTTTCTATTCCGAGATAAGCCTCGTTTTCTTTCGTTGTTATCCAGAAACCGATGGGTCCACCACTAACAACAATTGGTAAGCAACCGAGAAACCAACGTACCGGTACAAGATAACCGAGAAAACCGATGGGTCCACTAGCAACAAATGTTGCTAAATTACATACTTGACATTCCTATCTTTCTCTCAACTGTCATATAGTGTTACCATCTTATGTCATATACGAAAACCGATGGGTCCACTAGCAGTAAATGTTGCTAAAATTACATACTTGACATTCCTATCTTTCTCTCAACTGTCATATAGTGTTACCATCTTATGTCATATACGATAGTTTCTAACTCTCGAGAAACCGTTAGATACATTTGCTAACATATCATTTCACATACTTACCAGTACCTCTTGTCTAAAACGATTTGACATTCCTAGATATATACCAGGTCACGACATAGTATACATTAATGAACCCAGAAAACGGTCAAATAGCCACAAATGTTGTTGCTGAAATATACATTAATGAACCCAGAAAACGGTCAAATAGCCCACACATGTTTTTGCTGAAATTCTTGACATTCTTGACATTCTTAGATCTGTATCAGGTCCACGATGAATTATAAATTAACCCAGAAACATACTATGTCAACTTGGCCGCAGGAGGAAAAAACAACTGGATTCGGGACTTTATTTATTATGTCAACTTTAACGTTTTATAATCTTTCAAAACAAAAACATGACAACTCGGACTATCAACAGCTAATGTCAGTCAATGCCCCGTCAACGGGTTGGACTATAATATTTACAGAAAATGTATGATTAACAGTGCAGGCTCTGATCAGACTGCATGCTGAACTAACATACTAACATTCATCCCCCGAAGCTTGAACCCGCAGCATTCGGTATTGAAGTACAAGGCTCTACGCCATACGTAACCCTTAGAACGCGGAAAACGTATAAATTGTCATTTGCTGTCGATTTATGTTCTGTATTCTGACTCAATATACATGATATAAACATGGTTTGACAACACTTTGGACTTATTTCCATTGGAAATGATTCTGATGTGTTGTCAAAACATGGTTTTGATGAGAAAAATGGTTGTTGTACCCTTCTTGTGGCCGCATGTAAAGTCTATGGAAATCTAATAAACCCTATTAATAAACCGTTAGTTACTTACACCAATAAATCATATACATAAATATGTGTTCAATAAGAATTTATGCAGATGCTGACAGCAAGAAAATGACACCATATGCTGTAGTTAGAAAAAAATAATCACATTTTGGTGTGGTTAAATGTACAATTTGTCTACTACACACCTGTGTAGAGACGTAAATATACATGTGCTACATCAAAATGTGTCTATTATTTGCATATTCTATTCTATTCTATTCGGCTCATATTTAAGGGTGGGAATTGGCTCGGACACCTTCCATACCCGGTTTTGCATATTACAGGTGTGTGCATTTTTATTGGTAGCAGTATTTGCATAATGGTTTACATATGGTGTATTTAAATTATGTCAGTCGCTATTGTTTTATTAGTATTTGTTTTATTAGATTTCCATTGACTTTACATGGAGCCACAAGAAGCGTACATTACCATACGAAGCCGACCACCTGAATCGTTGATAGAGTGCCAGATGGTGCCCTTGATACTGTCCACGAATGTCCACTACGTTATCTGTCCAAGGTTAGGTTATCGACCTCCCCTGTGCCCCACATACATGTACCTACATTAACATTAAAGGCCCACGGTCTCAGATATGCACATTAACCCTTCCAACACAACATGCCTGTATAGTGATATTGACAAACAGTGTAAACAGCTCGTGACGAGCCGTCTCATAAGGATCTGCACTTTTGCAAGTAATTTTAATTTTTCTGAGAACAAAACATACCCCCTTTTCATAAATGGACTAGTCTGACATTCATTTTGTGACTACTAGCTAGGGGGCCAAGGGGGTACACCTGTCATGGGATGCTGTAAAAGGTTGTGTGGTATCAATGTGTTCAGTAGCCCTTCACAAACAACTTCCAGGTGCACAGCCCGAAAAATGTACTACTGGAAAAAATATACAACCGTTTTCAAGATGGCCGCCATCAAATTAAAAGTTTCTATATTTATTGAATATCGTGGAAGATATAGTCACACTTTTTACTGCAATACTAAGGTTTTTTATGTTATAGAGTTTATTTGATAATTCGGTGAATGAAAAACATCACTGGTAGATGCGGAATCCAAGATGGCCACCAAAATGCATGCAGTACATCGTAACATGGCCTGCGAAATGATTGACAACACTTTTTCAATTTGTTAATGTGTCAGAGTACACTAATATCATTTTCTTTAATTGCAAGGTGCATGATCACAACAACAACAATGGCTGAAAGTTTTGAAAGCTCGCCCACTCCAAAGTAAGTATTATTTTATATTTTCGAACATTATCCATAAATTCTTTCTGCATGAAAGAGAAGGAAACTGACCTGGCTATTTGGCAGAGGCTGCAACGATGCTACCGTATCTGATTGCAGCAGGACGTTACAAATACGGTCAACAGTCATTGCCGTTGTACCTGCATGAGATGAAACAACTACCCGAAACATCACCGGAAGTTCATCGGGCATTTATGCAAGGTGCCTTTGTTGGTAGAAGAGCTGAGTGTCACCACAACGGCGTCTCTCCAGACATGTTGCTTGAACAGACTTATAATAAAAGTGCAAAGGAAACAAGTGGAATAGATACATTTGCAACACAACCACATATCATCAACATAGCTACTGTTCCAAAGGCAGACCAAAATTAAAACCACACAGTGGAAAAAGTGACGAAAATGTAGCTCTGCTTCGCATGATCCAGATTGCAGCAAGTGGTGGACAAATTGATATTATCAACTATATTGGCAATCATGAATGCAGCAAATATCCACCATCAATATTCACAGAAGATGGTCAGATGCGATCGGGTAATAAGGCAAACCTTGACAATGCCATGAAAACAGAGACAAATGTGAGTTCAGTTGCCAAATTGCCAGAAAGCCAGCTCAAAACAGCAGTTATTGTTGATGCTATGTTTGCCATTCGTCACTGGTCTTTCCATAAAGATGAAATATTTGGGCAGATATCCCAGCGATACAAGCACAACTTGCTCTCAGACATACCGGAAAATACGGAATCGATTCACTTTTGCTGTGATATATATAGGACACCAAGCTTGAAGGGAGCTGAACGTCAAAACGGAGCCTAAACAAACCAACTGAACCCAAAGTATATGACATACAGGAACAAATTCGTTCTCCAGAACCACTTGAGTTCTTTTCAGTACCCGCCAATAAAGCTGGATTACAGAGATTCCTATGTAACCCTTGGTTGGTATCCGAAACTGAAGCTCCATCTCTGAATCATGTCAATCTGTATCTTGGAGGTGGATTTAGTGAAGAAACAAAGACTGTTAAGATTAGTCATGGTTCTTCTACCCCTGTCCCTGAACTTGAATCCACTCAGGAGGAAGCAGACACGCGAATTGTGCTGCATGAAATCTACAGTGCTAATCATGAACACACTGAATGCTTGGTCATTCATAGCAACGACACATCTTAGTATATTATACAGCATCTCTACTGAAAGTGTTGTCAGAAATATGGATTAGAACAGACAGTGATACATACCTACCTATACATGAAATAGCTGCAGCATTAGGACCATTTCGATGCCGATCCCTTCCCTTCATTCATAGTCTGAGTGGAAGAGACACCACATGTTTCTTCTATTATACCAGTAAGAAGACATGGTTATCCACCAGCATGGTCCTCCATCTGCAAGCGATGCAATACTTTGCCGAATCTCCCCACGTATTCCAGCTTGATGAAAATGTAGCCAAAGAAGCAAAGCTGATGATTGGAGAGTATGCTAAATCAACCGATGCAGGTCAATCCCTTGATGACATACACATTTCTGAACAACAAATCGACACTGTTGAAGATTCTACCACCAACGGAAGGCACATTCCGTTCTCATCTAAAGCGTGCGGCATTGTCAACCATAGTAGACAAGTTGGCGTACATTCCTAAACCAACTCATCCTTCATTTGAGGAATTCGGATGGAATGCCGAAGATGTTAGTTATGTTCCAGTAACAACGTCTGAATCACTATGGCCTCAAGAAATGACCAAATCGATTGCATGCAGTTGTACCAAAGGGTGTGGTAATATATGTTCCTGTGTGAAAAGAGGTGTACCATGCTATATTGCATGCCGATGTACCGCATCGCAAGAGAAGTGTAGCCACGCACGACTTTGGCTGAACTTGATGACTTGAACAGTGACATAAGTGAGAGCAGTCATGATGAATCCTATACATAAACAGTGCACAAGTAGTGAATGTTACAGCGAATGCATCACATCATTATATCGTGTTATTCTTTATTTGTTATTATTGAATTTAAGAAAAATACATGTCAGTATATAAAATAAAGATATTCAGCAGATGAAAAATATGCATACTGAAACATTGGTGAACTATTCTGAATTCAATGACTAAAAATAACAGTTGTTTGATAGTATACTTTCATCTAAAATCTATAATTGCATTAATAATTGAAAACCGTGTATGCGACATATTCGCTTTAGCACGACGTAATGTGTGCCTCATACGATTGGAGTTTGACTGCGTGCCCAGCAATTGTTGCCAACAAAAATTCAACTTTTATTAAATGTTCAACTTATTTTTTTTAATTTCGTGTATTTCTCGCGGCCATATTGTCTGCCACGTTCATTTTTTATACGTAACAATCTGATGTATCACCTGATGGTATGACTGTACTATGTGGCCCATAAAACATAGGTTTAGCCACAGGAATTGTGACTCTATGTACATTTATACCAGCTAATTAGCCATAAATATATTTTACGGCGGCCATTTTGTAAATTGCTGCCATTTTTTTCCAATAGCACATTTTTTCGGGTTGTGCACCTGGTCATTGTTTGTGAATGCTTTCTGAACAACTTGATACCACACAACCTTTTACAACATCCCATGACAGGTTGACCCCAAAAATGGGCTTTGGCCCCCTAGCTATACTGGATTGATTGCAAAATGAACACATCAACATCCACTCCATTTACTTAGGAGTGAAAGGGTTAAATGATCTTGGTGATGATGCAGATCAGTACACATATATTCAGTCGTAGATTTGTATCGTGTATCGGAATCCAAGTGACGCCTAAAAATAATCGGGGATTCGTTAAAATACATGTGTATATGCCCAATACTGAAAAAATAATTAGCTTTGCGAATGCTAGTTCATCTTCAATCGATGGAGACAGATTTAATTTAATTTAATTAAACCAGTGCCTCTATTCGAGACAACTTTCTCAATGTGTAGAGTATGATCATTTCCCAACAAAAATTATTACATTTCACAATGTGTCCTTACTTGTATGTGTGTAGCGAAATTGCGAAGCCAAATTATCTCCCCTGTTCATCACAGTTTAGCCGAATTCACCAAAATTGTTTAATAATTTTTAGTATTCACTATACAGTGTGGGTTAGTTAACTTATTCAGTGTTCAATATTGAACTAACCCTAATGCTATTCATCTCCTACTTTTGACTGCCTACATAACCCTAGTACTATTCACCCCTAAGGCCTAACCATACCTGTGTTACTAGATACATTCCCTACAATTATAACATTTTTTGGTTTATATGCCCTAATTTTGACTGCTAACCGTACCATAATGCTTTCAATTCCCTAAGGCCTTATCCTTATTTTTAAATATTTAATTAACCTAACCCTACCTATATTACAAGACACATCCCTAGATTATTATTATTACTCAACAATTTTTGACAAGTACCCCTAATTTTGACTGCTGGCCTAACCCCAATTTTGAATGTTAACCTAACCCTACCATTTTTTCATACTCTAAGGTTTATCCCTAATTTTGATTGCTAACTAACCTGAGTTAGCAGTTGTCCTCTTAGGATTATCACTACCTATGGTACTTAACACACCCCTAGGATTATTATGATTAATACTAATCGACTTTGATAGAGACTCCCTAATTTTGACTGCTAACCTTTCCCTAATGCTTTCCATCCCCTAAGGCTTATCCATATATTTTTTAATCCTAACCCTACATATATTACTAGACACTACAATGTACCTATATTACTAGACACTACAATGTACCTATATTACTAGACACTACAATGTACCTATATTACTAGACACTACAATGTACCTATATTACTAGACACATCCCTAGGATTATTATTATTACTTAGCAATTTTTGACAAGATCCCTTAATTTTGACTGCTGACCTAACCCTAATTTTGAATGTTAACTAACCTAACCATAGCGGTTTTCATATCTAAGGCTTATCCCTTATTTTAACTGATAACTAACCTAAGTGCTAGTCGTCCTTTTATGCGTATCACTACCTATAGTACTTGATACATCCCTAAGATTATAATTACAATGTCACCTCTTTGTGTATAATTATATATAATAAAATGTTTACAATGTAGATCCTGATGAGCCGGCTCACTAAGTGCTATCTCAGCTGGATCTGCATTGGTTTATCTTATTTTTTTGTATGCAGATATCAGACAACACATTCCTCTTTTCTAAATTAATCGGGATATATGTGTTATAATAATTAATATGGTTGTAAAAATAAAAAATAAAAATTAAAAAAATTGAATTTTTTTTTTATTAATATATTTAAAAAAACAACTTCATTATTATTTTTTTTTATTATAGCATCAGGGGTGGTGATTTTGTAAACTTGCAATTCGAACTATTGTATGCATTGTTATGCATGTTTTTAGCCATGTTATATTGTTATGTATACACGTTAGATGCTTAATAGGTGCAAACTATGCAGTGTGGGTTTTTTATTTATTCAGTATTCATTATACAGTGTGAGTTAGTTTAATTATTCAGTTTTCAATATTGAGCTAACCCTTATGCTATTCATCTCCTACTTTTGACTGCTGACATAACCCTAGTACTACTCACACCTAAGTCCTAACCATACCTGTATTACTAGACACATTCCCTACAATTATTACTATTACTTAACAATTTTGGACAAGATACCCTAATTTTGACTGCTAACCGTACCCTAATGCTTTCAATCCCCTAAGGCTTATCCTTATTTTTAAATATTGAACCTAACCCTACCTATATTACTAGACACATCCCTAGGATTATTATTATTACTCAACAAATTTTGACAAGATCCCCTGTTTTGAATGCAGACCTAACCCCAATTTTGAATGTTAACCTAACCCTAGCACTTTTCATACACTAAGGCTTATCCCTAATTTTGACTGCTAACTAACCTGAGTTAGTTGTCGTCCTCTTAGGATTATCACTACCTGTGATACTTGACACATCCCTAGGATTAGTATTATCATTACTAAACTACTTTAATAGAGATTCCCTAATTTTGACTGCTAACCTTACCCTAATGCTTTCCATCCCATAAGGCTTAACCATATTTTTAAATGTTAAACCTATCCCTATCTATATTACTAGACACTACCTATATTACTAGACACATCCCTAGGATTATTATTATTACTCAGCAAATTTTGACTAGATCCCCTAATTTTGACTACTGACCTAACCCTAATTTTGAATGTTAACCTAACCCTAGCGGTTTTCGTACTCTAAGGCTTATCCCTAATTTTAACTGATAACTAACCTGAGTGCTAGTCGTCCTCTTATACGTATCACTACCTATGGTACTAGATACATCCCTAGGATTATAATTACAAAACTATTTGATGGAGATTCCCTAAATTTGACCGCTGACATAATCCTAATGCTTTCATTTATCTTAACATTAGAAACATATAGTTTTGCACCTGTTTGGATTATTTACAATGTAATTGGATTATTTACAATGTAATCGGTTTTTATTTCTAGCTTCTGGTGATTTGTAACTGATTCAGTGTGATCATGGTACATTAAAAACTTTTCACTACACCTGCATACTAATGTTAATATCTTCTTACGGTGGCGTGGAGGGTTCGTGCACGTATAAAACGTTTAACACGCCATTTTTGTCTCCCAATGACAAAACCGTATACATATATGTATATGTTATTATTCTCAACATAATATTGCCATATATTGTGATATTGTACGATATTTCAAATGTGGCTATGTTATGTGAGAAATGTTACTCCTTTACATAGAATTTATGACCTTTACCATGAACACAGAAGCAACAGAAGTGAAGTTTATATTATTTTGACATTATATTATTGTAACATACAATATATTATAATCTATGATGTGAGTTAGTAACGTGATTGTTCCAGCATTTAAAACATATTTCAATCCTAACCACCTGATATACAGTATGCTAATTTACAATACTACTCACCGTAAATGTTGACAATACAACATACGACTCCTGCTAACATTGTACATTTTCAAATACTAACTTCGATTGACCATCTTTAACCATTATTATTTTTTTGTTCACATGGCATTGTACCACCGTATTTACTGTTATGCCACTTTTAAACATAATATAGTAACTAATTTTATCTATATATATATTTGGAACAGTTGCGTTGCGGGTTCACTTTTGTGATGATTTTGTTTTGCAACTAGAAATGTAATTTCAATTATTGTGTTCAATACCTCATGTGACAAATATGATATTGACAGCGAAGTGGTTTTGATTTGTTTTGTGCATGTGTTGTGAGTGGTTGCTATGGGAACCTAATATAATTCATGCACAGAGCTTGACAATTACACTGGCTGATAATACATATTTTTTATTTTTATCTTATAGCCATGCACCTTTGATTTGTTATTGAGTCACATTGCATATATGTAGACAGTTTTATGTTATAAATGAATTATAATATCAAATTTCCATAATAAAGTTGTCGGTATAATATTATTACACACCTATTTGTTGTGTTATAACCCTTTCTGTGGTCGTGTGTACAGACTGTATTTTGATAATAATATATTAGATTTTAATATTATTGGTAGACAAGGGAACGACTTTCCTGGGCTTATCATATAGCAGATACACTCATTGACTTGCTTTGGGTAGCGCATAGGTACTATCGCCTATGGCACGCCGTTCTTATATTTATTCCCGAAACAAGATATCTACTAAACTTTACTATATATCTTATATTTAAGTATATGAGATATCTACTTAAAGTTTAGTAGATATTTCTTAAATAGTTTAGTTTTAAGATCTCTTATATACTTTTTATTAAATAAGATATCTACTAAAGTTTAGTAGATATTTTATAAAACTATATGATATATCTCATAAAGTATATAAGATATCTACTAAAGTTTAGTAGATATCTTATATAAAAAGTATATAAGATATCTTATAAACTATATATATCTACTAAACTTTAGTAGATACTTATATACTTTATGAGATATCTCATATAGTTTTAATATATCTACTAAACTTTAGTAGATATCTTATATAAAAAAAGTAATATAAGTATACTATAAACTATATAAGATATCTACTAAACTTTAGTAGATATCTCATATAATATATAAGATATCTAGTAAAGTTTAGTAGATATCTTGTTTCGGGAATAAATATATAAGAACGGCGTGCCATACCACGCCGTTCTTATATTTATTCCCGAAACAAGATATCTACTAAAAGATATAAGATATCTACTAAAAGTATATAAAGATATCTATTAAACATATAAGTATCTTAATTAATTTGCATTTATATAAGATATCTTATAAACTTTAGTAGATATCTTGTATAATTTAGTAGATATCTTATAAACTATATAAGATATCTCATAAGTTTAGTAGATATCTTATACTTTAGTAGATATCTAATATAAACTTTTATATAAGATATCTACTAAAGTTTATTAGATATCTTATAAACTATATAAGCTATCTCATAAAGTATATAAGATATCTACTAAAGTTTATAAGATATCTTATATAGTTTATAAGATATCTAATAAACTTTTTTTATATAGATATCTACTAAATTATTTAAGATATCTACTAAACTTTATGAGATATCTTATATAGTTTATAAGATATCTAATAAACTTTAGTAGATATCTTATATAAAAATTTTATATTCGATATCTACTAAAGTATATAAGATATCTACTAAACTTTATGAGATATCTTATATAGTTTATAAGATATCTACTAAATTATACAAGATATCTACTAAAGTTTATAAGATATCTTATATAAATGCAAATTAATTAAGTTATCTTATATGTTTAGTAGATATCTTATATATTTTAGTAGATATCTTATATCTTTTAGTAGATATCTTGTTTCGGGAATAAATATAAGAACGGCGTGCCATAATCGCCGCATACCGGCTTAAAGTTAATATACGATTGTGCCGATGCTTGCTACGTGACACAGGTCTGGCTGAAGTCCGAGACAATTAGTTAGCCAAACAAAAAATAAAAACACAACAAATTATCTCCCCTGTTTATCACAGTTTAGCCGAATTCACCAAAATTGCTAAGCATACTTATCTAGCTAAGTATACTTTGAGGGAGTAATCATATATTTTTCCCGAAATGCATTATATCATTTAGAACTAACGACTGCATATATTTGATGATTAAACGTATGCAATGGCTGTGATAATGTAATAAATTCAGTATAGTAATTTTGTCAGAAATATTTAAATTTCATTAAATAAAAATTACATTTCTCCCTCAAAGTGTACTTAGCAAGATAAGTATACTTTGCAATTTTGGTAAAATCGGCTATGATATTCATAACAATTTCGTCAACATTCGACGTCATTTACAGAAAATATCACAGTTTCTGTAAACAGTTTTCTTGAAAAATCCCACATCTTCTTATGTAAAAACCCGATGACTTGGCTCATATGCAGCTGTGACTGGAGAAATGGGGCTTATGGGGTTTGCGACCAGTGTAGATCCAGATCAGCCTGTGCATCCGCACAGTCTGATCAGGATCTGCACTGTTCGCCATTCCATCAATGACACATCCGTCATGTTTATAAAAAGGCGATTAGATCGTTATCAGGCTACATGATTGTGCTATTTGATCAGGAGCTACACTGGTCACAAATCCCATAAGCCGCATTGCTCCAGTCACAGCCACATACGACTCATATGTGTATGCCGGTAGTAAATATGTCTTGTGTCTGTAACCCAGGTTTCCCCGCCGGTGTTGCCGACAGCCAGGAACTAGTGCGGCGCCGACTGCGGGATGCCGGCGGACTCACAATCGGTTACTACAAGGACGGCGAACTAGTCGGGGTATGTATATGAATACCACTGCGACACTGCGCGGAATTACAGGACCGTATTGGATCTAAGCAGTGTCCCATTTCTGCACACAATTATACACATCTGTCCGCCTTGCACCAACATATACCACATAGAACACTTCAAAATTCGGCCTTTTTGGACGTATATGTCCGGGTATGGAAGGTCTTCGAGCCAAGTCCCACCCTTAAATATAAGCTAAACGAAAACTGTCACCTAACCTGAGGCCTTACAGACAGAATATTCGGGCTACCTATCACCAAGCCGACCGCCTGTGGTCTGCTGCACCATCCATTTATCACGTGTATGTATGTTGCCGTTCATATCTGGGACCAGATACGACGGCCACACCATCACCCGCGAGTGCATGCAGACGCACGAACCGAATGGACGTACGTCTTACCAATCCCACTATCAATGTCTTCCACGCAGGAGGTGGAAGAAGACTGGGACCTATGACCCGATAAATGGCTCATTAGTAAACCGTTACCCAACCCACACATTTCCGTACTCTATACAGTATAGCATATAGCTATGCTATATATAGTGTATGGAAATTGGTGTGTGGGCAGGGCGGATCCAGCATCTGGGGAACGGGGGTGTGTGTGTGTCTAGTTGCGAAGGTAACTCTTGCAATATACTCCCGTACCGTCCGGTACGGGAGTAATTGCAATACCGTTCGCAAAAATGGGGTTGTCCTATTTTCGAGCTCTTCGAAATGCACTATCCTGTGTTTTACAGCATTTAAATTCAGACTCCAACTGATGGTAAACTTTGATCTATGTAAACTGACTGAAAAGGGGGGTTGGTTGCAACCCCGGACCACCCCCCCCCACCCTCTAGATCCGCCCCTGGTGGGGTAACGTTTTCGGTTGGGGCGCGGGAAATTAGATACATTCAATTAAATAAGTATATATGTTCATTATATGACTTAACCGTGCACATGAATATCCGATTCTCTGTTGCTTTCTCCTCAATAGTTTTATGAAATTTCACCAGCTCCAACACTGTTTACACCAAGTGACCATCATGTTCGAGTAATTTTTAATATCCTACAAATTTACAAAAATGCCTTAAAGGTACATGCCCACTCAGTAGGCACAAACTGTTCTTTGTATCAGATACTTTGCTAAGTATACTTTGAGGGAGAAATGTTCAATATATACATGAATTAATATTTTTTTGTTTAATAAAATAAAATATTTTCGAACAAAAAAAGAGATAAAGGAATAAATACAGTATAATTCACGACCAGCCATAGTGCATCCGCGTAGCGAGCCGTCCCATTAGTATCTACACATTTTACAATTATTTTTTAGAAAAACAAACATCACACCATTCTTATAAATGGACTAGCAAATCAGTTTGCTAGCAATTCGATTGGTCACTCACAGTCTATTCCAGTTAGTTATGGTTGAAAGGATTAATCACCAACGTGTTCCATCCTTGCAGGTAATATTTGTGTACACTCCGTTGTGGTCGATTTACTTCCCTTGGCAGTTCGGATAACTCGCAAGATTTAATAAGCGTCCCTATGATCCAGATCAACCAGTAGTAGTCATGTCATCTAGACGCGATCTAATCAGTTTTTATTTCATACTTCTGCGGTTAACTAAAATGTTACCCACAGAAAATGTACAGTGGGGAGGCGGGTGGGCACTCACAGGTGGTAAGTATAAAACTATTTCATAAAACTAATACTTGAAATCAAATTTTTCAATTTCATTTCACTAGTTTTATACTTACCACCTAAACCTTATATAAGGATAGATTACAAAGCCTTCCCTTCAGGATGGTTGGGCTCGTTTTCTGTGTAGTCGTCTATCCTCTTTGTCTGGAATGTTGCCAGTTTCCCCCTTGGACGGAGTTGAACATTCAATGGTTGTGTTCTTTAGTTCATCATCTATCCCACTATAATACACGTATGTACAGTATCTACATATCATGTCCATCATGTACAACATACATGTCCCACTATATTACACAAATGTAAGTTTCTTCCGCATCGAACTCGCAGAAATTCTAAAACCATATATATATTTTTGTTATTTTTCCGTACATTTTTTCAACATAGAACTTTCACATCCACATTTCTCAAGTAGAACTTTGTGAAGGTCGTTTGTCTTGCCCAATCTGCCGCCTCTAGCACTGACTGCATAGTAGCTCCATTGAATAATGCCGTAGATGGTCCAATGGCTCTAGTAGAATGTGCTTTCACTTTCAATGTTTTATCATAGGCCATTCTGATAGTCTTAACTATCCACTTCGCGATAGGTTGTCGTGACACAGCTGCATGCGGTTTCACAAATGATACAAACAATTTATCCCCGTCGTCATCCTGCGACCTTAGACTGTCTGTCTTTTTCATGTAATAGTACAATGCCCTTTTAGGATCTAACTTCTTGTTATCCTTGAAACATGGAATAAAAATTTTACTTCCCATATGTCCCGGCCTGGCCTGTTTCGACAGTCCACATCGGATAAAGGTAACTCCTCTGCTTTGCACCTTCACCGCACCTTCACCCAGTCTCAGCGCTTGAAGATCGGCGCATCTTCGGAACGTTGTGATCGCTACAAGAAAAACAGTTTTAAACGTTAGCCATTTTAAATCTGCATATTTCAATGGTTCAAATGGGGCCTTGACCAAAATATCCAAAACCTTTTGTAGGTCCCATTCTGGTGATAACTTAACCACCGGTGGTCTAGAATTAAAGACCCCTTTCAAGAGCCGTATTATATACGGATGTTGACCGACTGGTGTATTGTCAATTGGTGTCAAGACCGAAGACAACATGGATCGATATCCTGCTATAGTGCGATACTGTAGACCCAGATGGAATAGATGTGTCAAAAAGCTTGCACAATCAACTAAAATGGCAGTATAGGGATCCTTTTGCCGTTCACGACACCAGCTATTGAACTTTTTGAATTTGCCAATACAATCTCGTTGTGTCCCTGCTTTCCATGATGCTAAGAGTAGGTCTCTAGTTTGGCTTGAAAAGCCTCTATTTTTGAAATTTCTGTTGAGAGCAGCCATGCCGTCAGATTGAAAATGCCTGGATTGGGATGAACAATCTGACTTTTGGGCTGATTTAGAAGATTTTCCAGTACTGGAAGTCTTCTTGGACAATCTATTAGCCTTTCCAATAGATGTGTGTACCAGTGTCGTCTGGGCCACTGGGGTGCTATCAGAATTATGTGGCACTGATACTGTCACATGTGCTCTAGAACTTTCGGTATCAGACATAATGGTGGGAACGCATACGCTATCATGTAGTTCCAGGGAATCGACAGTGCGTCTATTGCAGCACAGGCGAAAGGTAGGACAGCCATCACATGGTTTTTAGCTGCTAGCCTCTCGCAGCTTATGTAACCGGTTCTTAAAATACAGTCGGATATCACGGCGCTATTTTTTCTTGTGGCGCGTATGTATACATCTTGTATCTAGGTCATTGTTAACGACTCGTTTTATGCTATTTTACATTTCACATTTATTAGAATGTGTATATCTTTGGTACATAATTAATTTAAGAAAAACCAATGGAACCTCAGATTTAGCCGTTCATTTTCCACAATTAAAACGGACCATTTTGGTCGCGCATTAATGGTGTGCAAACCCGAATCACACCTGTCTGGCACCTATCTGGATATTTTCATTCACAACTACGGCGTGTACAAATTTGCATAAAACAACACTATAACCACAGGTGTTTGAAGAGTGAATCCGGATATGGAATTACCACCCCTATCGCATCGCCGTATTTCGCCGATATTGATTTCGAAGATGAGTTATATTTTCCTTAAATGATGTCGAACATTGATAAAAATATACTGCTACCACTCATTTGAACCGTGTCGTATAGATGGTTCACTCATTTGAATCGTCGCGTCGGCATGTTTCGAATGAGTGCACGTAGTAGCGTACACTTTCACTTACAATAATTGAGCCCGGATATGGAATTACCACCCTTATCGCATCGCCGTATTTCGCCGATATTGATTTCTAAAATCAGTAATATTTTCCTTACATGATGTCGAAAATTGATAAAAATTTCAGAGTTCATGCGGATGTGTATGTAATGCATAACAAACAAATGCTAAACCTTACTGGATTCTTCCTGTTTCTATACAGCTCCTTCACCTCTCCACATACAAAATATGTCAAGTGTTATACAGTTTCCCATAACACCATTGTCACAAAATTGTGTAACCGAAATCACACAATTGTGAGACAGGTTCTTTTAATATAGATCTGGTGTGGCTGTACATAGGCATAGACAAATAGTCAAAGTCGATTTACACATTTTTAATCAGTCAATGATAACTATGGCACTATTTATCCAGCAAAACACAAGTTACAGTATCTTCTAAACGTTCCACATAGCTAAGTTTCCCTGTGAATGCATGAGTCCTAGGTTGTCACTGAATACACAAATGTTCATAGATGCACAACAAATATTCACCCACATGGTATGTGCACGAGACTAAATAATATGAACTGAGAATCCTAACATTCAAAATGGTACACTAAGGTGTCACACTGGTGTCATGGAGGACAGTAAACCACATGTATTATGATGTCACAAAGATGTCCACTAAGAAAAATATACCACGAAGATGTTACATTTGTCCACTAAGTATGTCACCGAGATGTCATTAATATACCACTAAGTTTATTGTACAGATGTCCAATAAAGACATAATATCACAACAATTCCACGAAGATATCCAATATGGATAATATGTCACTAAGATGCCACGAAGAATTCCACTCAGGATTGCATACCCACAAAGATGTCCACTGAGGACAATATGTCACTAAGATTCACACGTGTTCACTCCACCGACAATCTGTCATAATGGTGATAATACCCCAATAATGTTAGTCTATCTCATCAATGTTCACATCAGTTCACTCCCAAAGGATACAATATCTCTCATTCACACAAATGACATCGCCTCATGTCATTCTCGGTTATTTCCATCTATGGAAATGTCAGTCTCGACCCGCCATATGCTGCTCAGGAATGGCAATGCCCGTGCCGTGGAATGAAAAGGAATCCCCCAGAGGATGGACACCCAGGAATCGCCCCATCAACATAAGCCACCTGCAATTAAGTGGTCATTACCACTAATTACCAGTGTGGTTTGAAGAGAATTCACCAAATTCCATGCGATTTAAATGGCTAAAATTGCATTACAATTCACAAACTCCACCTTGGTGAAAAATATGGTAAAATAACTTACAGTGTCTGGAATCCACAGATCTAGCTCTCATATACAGGAATAAAATTGTACAACGTTCTCCACACAAAGCACTAATAGGTCTTCCCACAATCAGATCTCTCTAAGCAATGACCACACATGCATGCCCAGTGAACTATTCACATAAAAATGCTCAATATTTGTCCAGCATGACTGACCACTGTATGTGATATCCACTACCAGTAATTGTTAACAATGCAACTCACCTGTAAAATGCACCTGGGTACAACTTACCTATGCAATCATTAGTACAGGTATGTATACTGCACACAATTAGACACAATCTATACTGAGCAACTGCACAATTTTGTGACAACCATTAACTACAATTACTCTATTTGAAATATTTAAAGGAGAATATACTAAAACATTGTTTACCACCCATTTCAGTTGGGCTCACAGCTCAGTACTTTCAGTACTTTGATTGTTTATTAATTAGAACGTAGACAATGCGATGTAGGTATATACAAAACATGTTTCCGAAATTCCGGAGTGTGAGCATGAACATAGACACCCCCTCACCCACAACCTTTAGTAGACTCCGTTGATCTCGGACTCGGCCGACGTACTAGTATTTAACTACTATTTTTTAATATCACCTTCCGCCCCAACCATTTCATTGTTTGATTATTTGAAGGAATAACATAATATACAGAGTAGGATTGAACGGCCATGTGTCTCAGATATACAGACAGTGATTAATAAAATATAATTTTATTGTAGATTCGTATCGCATTTCTCAGCTCCATTTAAAATTACATACGAGTCGTCTGCACAAATCAGGGTGGCCGTTTCACTAAGCTTCGTACGACTAAAATGTTCGTAAGTGATAGTCTGTACATTCCACATTAACAATGTTTTCTTGTAAACAATTATTGGATTTACATTTAAATCAATTGAAATTTCCAGACAATCGTAAATTTGCACTTACGAACATTTTAGTCGTACGAAGTTTAGTGAAACTGGCCCCAGGTTTCGGTTACAATGTTTATAATACTGAATAAATAATGTAGCACCATATTGTCTACTTTGTTTCTTACAATCTATGCTAGTATAAACTTGGAATAAAACATACTTTCAGAGAAATTGTATCGAAAAAATCGTGCGTTTGGTTATAAGCGAAAACCAACACATGCATATTAGCCATCTGGGGGACGTTTCACTAAACTTCGTACGACTAAAATGTTCGTAAGTGCAAAATTATGATAGTCTGTAAATTTCACATTAACAGTGTTTTCTTGCAAACAATTATTGTGCATGTATTTACATTTATTGAGCATAGGCTGTATGCAGCCTATGTTCAATAAATGTAAATCCATCAGATTAAAATTTCCAGACGATCCTAACTTTGCACGTACGAACATTTTAGTCGTTTAAGTGAAGCGCCCCATGGTACTTGATGAGAGTGCCTTGAACATGCTTGATTGTCAAAACAGTAGACATGGTGTCCTTCCAGGGGATAGCCACCGCCATGGTGAAGAATTATATCAGCACAGTGCAAGTCGAACAGAGCCATGCGGAAATGATTCTCCTGCTGTCCAAATCCGACACTATACCCATGTATACTAGACTCGGCTTTGTGGTACGCGGGGTGTCTGACATTGTCCTAGGTACGTATGGTAGAACCTATCCAAACCGGACACCCAGGAATCATCACTGTAAACTATCAAATATGGCTGTGGAGAAATAGGGTTTTGGGGATTTGTGACCGGTGGCAAACAGTGCAGATCCTGATAAGTCTGTGCGGATGTAGATGCAGATCTGGATCGGAACTGATAGCAAAAACCCATAATCCCTATTTCTCCAGTCACGGCCACGTTGCAAAGTCGACATCGTGTCGTGGATGGTTCATGTAGCTGTATTAGTGGAGTTTCTCTAAACCGGATACACTGGAGACATCACGATCACAGGGTGTCCGATTTAGAGAGATTCCATTTTATAAGAGATACGCGTTATATGTTTATCAAGAGAACTTGGCCATGCTTTATAAATGGCAGGGTTAGTAAGTCACAGTATCAGACAGTATACTGGACAGTCGTTCCTACGGAGCCCCGCTGGTGATGTAGAATTATTTTTTTATTAATTCGTTCCCATGAAATAACAATTCGTTCCCACGAAATAACAATTCGTTACCTCGATTCAGCAATTCGTTCCCACGAAATAACAATTCGTTCCCACGGGAACGAATTGTTATATCGTGGGAACGAATTGCACTGCCAGAAGGTTGGTCGCAAAGTCTATAATATAAGCCACATTGCCACATCTCACAGCCACACGTATGAGCGAGCCGGGCCTGTGTGTGATTTCAGGTGAGGAACCGTGGTACGAGATGGAGTATGGCCTTGACAACAGATCAACCAAGCCAGAGTAGAGTGATAACCAGACATGATGCTCTTTTAATAAGAGTAGCTGTGGCATTGTAGCTGTTGTCTTTTAATACTGGACCAAAGGTGGATAAAGCGTTGCAGGGATATTAAAATGGTTCAACTATTCTAAATATGTTTCGAAACCATCAGAAAGCCAGATAAATAAAAACTGCCATGAAAACAAAATCTCTAAAGACCTATTGCTAGTATTAGAGGCCTAATAATAGGGATTTAGAGGCGGTTATTTGCTTTCACCGCAAGTTGTATTTCTCTGCCTTTCTGATGGTTTCTACGGAGCCCCGCAGGGGACATGGTTTTTTTTTCCATTTAATTCGTTCCCACTGTTAAATTGAGGGAACGAATTATTAATTCGTGGGAACGTATTGTTAAATTGAGGGAACAAATTGTTATTTCATCGGAAACAATTAATAAAATAAATCCATTAAAACGTTTTTTTAAAGCTTTTGTAAAAGTTTTTTTTCAAATTGCTATATCTCTTTGACCGCTTGCGATATCAACTTGAAACTTCATAATTATACACATTGATCACCATCCATATTTTCATTGTATACCCTACCCATGCTGCCCATGAACCTAAGGTCAAACGACTTTTTTTAACGCTTGCGTTAAAACATTTCAAATTTCTACATCTCTGTGACTGCTAGGGATATCAATATTGAAACTTCATATACACATTGATCACCATCCATATTTTCATTGTATACCCTACCCATGCTGCCTAGGAGCACAATGTCAAGGTCAAATGACTTTAAAATGTTTGTTAAAGTTTTACCTTAATGTTTTAAGGTATGTAGGTATATAGTTTATTTAAAGTGCAACCTGTTATACATATACATATTACAATAAGTTACAACTGATGATAACAGCCAGCCTACAGAGGCTCATGATGCACTAGCATATACAGATTCATTGTTTCGTAATAATGTTGATATCCAATACTTCACGTTCTAAAGTAATGATGTTGGTGTTCATTTAGAATATAACGTAATATAAAAGAAAGGAAGATAGCACAATGGAACATACAACGGCTTCATACGCAGTGAGAATGTGATCGTGCTTGATCCGAAAACCAGAAACGATCAATTGTCAGTGCGACACACAGTAGCATTCAATATTGATTGAAAACAAGACTTCATTATGCAAACTGATTTGACAACGTGTTAAATATCAGATTCACAAGCGGCACTGTTTGGTCCGGAAACCAATACCATCACTTGACAATGCGATACTGAATACCCATTAGCACATTGAATATACCACTTACATTATAATAACGGATGCATTATTTACTGTTCAGTATAGCACTGGCAAGCGACATTGATTGATCCGGAAACCAATCACCATCACTTGACAATGTGATACTGAACATACAATACTCGATTAACACCTGAATACACATTAACCGAGTGAATATACCATTTACATTATATTAACGGATGCATTATTTACTGTTCATTATAGCACTGGCAAGCGACACTGATTGATCCTGACCCCAATCACCATCACTTGACAGCGCGATACTGAATACCCAATAACTTATTGAATATTACCACTTACATTACAATAACGGATGCATTATTTACTGTTCAGTATAGCACTGGCAAGCGACACTGATTGATCCTGACCCCAATCACCATCACTTGACAGCGCGATACTGAATACCCAATAACTTATTGAATATTACCACTTACATTACAATAACGGATGCATTATTTACTGTTCATTATAGCACTGGCAAGCGACACTGATTGGTCCGGACACCAATCATCATCACTTGACAGCGCGATACTGAATACCCAATAACTTATTGAATATTACCACTTACATTACAATAACGGATGCATTATTTACTGTTCTGTATAGCACTGGCAAGCGATACTGATTGGTCCGGACACCAATCACCATCACTTGACAGCGTGATACTGAATACCCATTAACAGATATTTGTGACCGCTTGCGATATTAACTTGAAACTTCATACACACATTGATCACCATCCATATTTGCATTGTATACCATACCCATGCTGCCCAGGAGCCCAAGTTCAAGGTCAAATGACTTAGAATTTTGTTTGTTAAAGCTTACATTAATTTTTTTTTAAATTGCTATATCTCTGTGACCGCTTGCGATATCAACTGAAAACATCATATACGCATTGATCACCATCCATAGTTTCATTGTATGTTCTACCCATGCTGCCCAGGAGCCCAAGGTCAAATGACACAGAATTTGTTTTTTAAAGCTTACGTTAAAGTTTTTCAAATTGCTATATCTCTGTGACCGCTTGCGATATCAACTTGAAACATCATATACACATTGATCACCATTTATTGTGATTAACAAACATGCTACACCAATAACCAGGGTCAATGACTTTTCTTTTTCTGATCCTGTACAATTTATAGTGTAATAAATAGTGCGTAAACTAACCACGCTGTCGGGATACTATGGAAATATTGACACCTGTGAGCATGCACTATCATAACCTGAATTTTCTGACTGTCACACAGGGCGACTTACAAGTAAGTCATGCGTGATAGTCAGTTATTACACACTTCAAATATCGTAAACTGTGGCAGTGACTGGACAATTGGGGCTTTAGCCTGAGGCATTCATGGTCTGTAGCCTATTTCACCAACATTGCAAAGTATACTTTTCTAGCAAAGTATACTTTGAGGGAGAAATTTTCAATTTTAGGATAAATTTATTAATTTTTATTGTACTGAATTTATTTCATTATCACAGCCATTTTGGCTGTGATAATGTAATAAATTCAGTATAATAATTCTGCATACTTTTCAAGTAATCATCAAATATTTGCAGTAGTTAGTTCTATATGACATAATTCATTTTGGGAAAAATAAATGATTACTCCCTCAAGGTATACTTTGCTAGATAAGTATACTTTGGAATGTTGGTGAAATCGGCTACTGATATGGGGACAGTTCGTGCCAAACCCCAGCACCCATTAGTATATTGTAACATAATAGAACCTGAGTGTAATTAACCCCCATGCAAAGTGAGTGGGTGGGGTATATGACTCATTTTGACAAGCAAAATATGGTATTATTATTGACATATCTACACAGTTTAGCAACTATATAATGGTAATTTATGTATATAATTTCACATGTTCACTAATACAAACATACCTGATTGATTGTATGGTAACAGGAAGAAATCTGGCAACTTGACAGACGGACAAACATGTCTGGCAACTATGCTGCCAGTGTCTGGCAGCCTTCAGGGGCGAATCCAGGATTTCAGGTTAGGGCGGGGGGGGGCGGCTTCTTAATTGAAATAATTTACTATATTTTCGAACTAGCACCGTTTGTTCGTCGACCGAGCGGAGCTGGAGAGACTGCTAGGTGTGTCCGGCGGTATGCCATCCGGAATATTGTTTATATCTACACCCCATTTTGCTGCGTTATGGCGCATTTCAGAGCAAAAATATCTTTACTCGCCAAATATTAGACGCGGGGGGGGGGGGGGGGGTGGGGGCACCGGGTTTTCCCCTACGTGAATCAGTCATTGGCCTTATTTGTAAGATGTTGGAAGTGTTTAAATGGCTAATTCTTGCAATATGTGCAAAGAGGAATATAGTATGATAGCCTTGGCCCACATCTGGCATGCATATATGTCTTATATTTGTTTATATTCCAAGTCTGGCAAGTGACGTGTTCATGATTTCTCTCTGACGGTGGCCATGTTCGGCAGATGTGCCAAATCTGACGGATCTTGGGAAGCACATGGAAATCGCTAAATTAAGGCTATTTAATCAGATATTCACGAGATTTGGTTTGTAAATCCTGACAATGTGTAAGAGAAACGTCTACACAAAGTTTCAGACTGTTAGATTCCTGTTTTGGTTGATTTTAAGGATAAAATCAAGTTGAAGTGGCGCTCAATTTGGAATGCGAAAACGCCATAGTCTGCGCACCAAAACTGTCCCATAAAGTTATTAAATCACCAAGCCACTCTTGATTACCTGTGTAAATACCAAGATAGATATCTAATCTAAATATTTGGGATGCGGCAGATAGGTTTTGAGCTGTTTTAATGTGTGAAATTGTCAAAAATCTCATGGTGATGACGTCATTTCTGACGATCGCGCAAATCTGGAAAGTTGTCTGACATTTTTGACAGATTTTCTAACAGGCGATCCACAACATATTAACGACGTCCTGTCGTGTATTGCCTGACAGTACTTAAATAAATAAATAAATAAATAAAATAAATGAAAAATCACTGAAAAAGCTCAACCCGGAAGTGAACCGGAAGTCAAATATTATGATTTTTTACTAGCGACACCCGACGAGGGGAAGTAACTCTAACTACCCGGCCGTCAGAGTGCCCGTTCTTGCCCGACTTGGTAAGGGGGCGAAAACGATCACTACATTACCCATGCCTCAGATTTGATTCGTCCCTGAATCAATAATATGTTTTCTCGGCCATGACTTAATCACATAATCTATAGTAAATTCAGAATGCCACTGTGGCCTTCTGTGTTCTCTTCCATGACTGCTGATAGTCAATGGTTCGTCATTGGCGATATTTGTTTCTGCATTTTCCCTTTTGGGCATTACAAAATTACCAAAAATTGCCAAAAGTATTTAATATCTCAGCTCCACCAATGGGATCTGCCATTACGGCAGTGTGAAAATAGACCACGTGATCCCATACCCTGAGTATATAACCCGTGCACGTAATTAAGACTTGTACGGTGACTTTATTTACACTGTGTATCAAACACAAACACAATGATGACTGGGAATTATGTTGCACTACACGGAGAGCTCACATCCTCGCTAATTCAGCACACTCTGTTTTATGTCTCTTTTTTTCCAGTGTGACGTTTTGGCACCATTTAGAACGGTAATGGCAAATACGCAAGGCTGTTATACCTGTTGGGCCATGGGATGCCGTCTTGTTACAGTTCGCACATAAAGTTTTCTGAATCAATAGCTCAGCTTCAATGTCTCTTTCCTCTGAAGTGATACTTGTGTTGTCTAGTTCTTGTTGTAAGATCCACTTCAGAGTGTGCACATGTGCCCTGTGTTTCCAAACCATTTGTACAGTCGATGTCTGTCAGTGAAATATTGGGTGTATATGGTGGGAAATCAGCACTACTAATCCTATGCGGGAAAGACGGTTAACGCATACTTCACTATTATCATCACATGTTAACATGCCAAGTCTCGCGGAATTTCCGGGAGTCTCCAGAGATCAAGGCTCTTCCCCAGAAAATGTAATGAAAACTCCCGGATTTCTTTAAAAATGTCCGCATTATTTTATTTGTTTTGAAAAATAAAGAAAATCGTTGTGCAATCCACACCATTGCTCTCGAAAAAGGTGGATCGAAGCTTCTACAGCGTCACCAAATCGAGCGCATCTGTGTAGAATGAGAATACATTTCAGTCATTATAATGAGAATTAGATGCCTCGGAATGTAGACAGTGTATTTCAGACACTTTCGTTTTGAAAAATATATATATATAAATGTCCCAGGGGGCGGGGGCATGCACCACGACAACCTTTGCACCAGGTAAGCATTGCTTCGCTCGGAAAAATATCCAGAAATTTGCTTCTTTCAATTTTGCATCTTTGCATGAGTGCACGGTTCTGTACAGCATCGATGCATGTGTATGGTTTAGTACTCCAAATTGCAGCTCCATATAATATACATAGCACAACAATTGAGGGATATGGCGATAATAAACTCCTTTGCAGAAATTTAGCAAATGATAAAACAATTCAAACGCTACCAGTCTATAGCCTATGCATATGTTGCATAGTAACAGAAATGTAAGCGAAGTCATGCATCAATGACGTACGAAATCATGCCCAATATGACACAGGGTCAGCTATCAAAATTCCCGTGCTCTACATGTATAGCATGTACATGCATACATGTGTACATCGTTGCAAGCGTCGTTACGCACAGTTTATAACCGGATTACATTGTTTAGGGCCATAATGGAGCGACGTCGATCTCTGACGGACGAAAAACGTTGGCAAATTATTGGTCAACTCAACATTGGCCACCTTCAATCTAATGTTGCTCGTCAGTTTGGAGTCTCTCAAATCAATATACATATCCCTCAATTGTTGTGTTATGTATATAACAGACCATACAAGAGAGCGATATAATTTCGAATAAACTCTGTATGGCATTCCACCCATTCTCTTAAACTTTGCAATCAGAAGACACAAAGACCTACTAGCGCTCTGTGCCACTATTTTAGCGGTGATATTATAATCAAGCCAATGTATTTGTATATGTCAATAACATCAACAGTGTGATCTCCGCATTTAAATTCTGTCCGCGTTCTGTGTATAGCGTTATGTCTACAATTAACGGCATTACTAGTACGTTGGCGTACAGGGCCGTCACTACATGTTACACAAAATGACTTTGTCACGTGAACCGCTAAGGCGGATGAACCCTGTACGACAAGAGGCATCTCTAACATTATGTGACCCCTTTCGATGCATGGCTGTTTCAATATTGTTATTATCGGGAGATATTCATCCAAATCCAGGTCCCTTAAATGACTCGCTAAACACATTAGACTCATCATGCTCAGACCATTCCTCAAACTTAATAAATAGTGGGCTAAATGTTATGCATTTAAACATACAAAGCTTAAGACCCAAGCTCGACTTACTAAAAGTATAATCACAGCTATGATGTCCTAGTATTTACTGAAACGTGGCTATTACAAGACATATCTAACGATAACATACATATACCTAACTTTGGATGCCCTTTTAGATGTGATAGACGAGACAGATCAGGCGGTGGGGTTGCAATATACTTGAGAGAAAATATGCACGGATTAATCAGAAACGACTTATCCTTTCCAGGTCTCGAAGCACTATGGATCGAAACAAACAACTATAACAATCAAACTATTCTCATAGCTGGATTTTATCGCCCACCAAACTCTAACAATACTTACTGGTCCCTCTTGGAAGAGAGTTTTGACAGAGGGTATAACACATCAATTAACAATATCATCATCACTGGCGATTTTAATATAAATACTCTCAATCAATCGGCATCTAAGATAGACAATCTTATAGCTTCGTACAACTTTAACCCAACTCATATCCGAACCAACACATTTCACCGAACACTCACAAACTCTAATAGACCTCATCATCGTAAAGAATCCACGCACCGTTCTCACGAGTTTTGTTACGGATCCATTCGTCCCGGATCTTATAAGGTACCACTCGCCTATAGTAGTAGTTCTCATATTCCCTAAACCTATGCCCACCTCATTCAAACGTTACATTTGGAAATATGATGAAGGTGACTTTGATAAATATAGACAGCAACTGCATAATACAAACTAGGAAAGCAAAATAACAATAAATGACATAGACACGTCTGTCAGCAACATTAGTTCTACTATAATAAACTCAGCAAAACAGTATATACCTAATAAAATAGTAACCATGCGCCCTAACGATATACCATGGATGAAGAGCAATGTTAGAAAACTAATCAGACAACGAAGACGGACTTCACAAAAAAGCGAAAAACCTCAACACTGAACAAGCTTGGCAAACTTTCAGAAACAAGAGAAATGAAGTAAGTAACAAAACATATACGAAAAGCCAAACATGACTATAAACAATCCATAATAGATAAAATTAATGAAGACAATATTACAGCTAAAAACTGGTTTAAAATGACTAAATCCTTAATAACCAGTGATAATTTGAGTAATCAGAGTCCAACACTAATTCAGAACGACACAACCGCGTCTGTAGATAAAGAAAAAGCAAGCTTGTTGAATGAACATTTTTGTAAACATTAATCAAACGTAGATGATAAAAACAAAAATCCACCACATTTAGCAACACATACTAATAACTCACTACCAATTATAGCTATATCAAATCAGGAAGTAAAAGATGCAATTTTGCAAATGGACTCCTCAAAGGCATCTGGCCCCGACGCAATAAGCCCTCGACTGTTGAGAGAAGGTGTAAATCAACTTTCAACACCCCTAGTAAACTTTTTTAATATATTGATTTCTACTTGTCAATTCCCACTGGCATGGAAAATTGCCAATGTTACTCCGATATATAAGAAATCCAACCCGGCAGATCCCACGAATAATACCGACCAATATCACTACTTAGTTGTATTGGTAAAATCATGGAGCGATGTGTCCACAAACACTTATATAATTACTTAATTGCCAACAACATATTAACCAAGTACCAATCGGGCTTCAGACGTGGTGATTCTACAACGAATCAACTTAATTACATATACAACGATATTTGCAAAGCTTTAGATGAAGGTAAAGAAATCCGGGTAGTTTTCTGCGACATTTCAAAGGCATTCGACCGAGTTTGGCATCGGGGATTACTAGCGAAACTCTCATCTATTGGTATTATCGGTACCCTTCATAAATGGTTCTTTTCCTATCTTTCCAAACGACAGCAGCGTGTAGTAATACATAACACACATTCTGAGTGGAAAAATATTAATGCTGGTGTACCACAAGGTTCAATCTTAGGCTCACTCTTATTTCTCATCTATATTAATGACATAGTTAATGAGATTAATTCAAACATACGATTATTCGCGGACGACACAAGTCTTTACTTTATACTTGAGGAACCAATCACTGCTTCGCGTATTCTAAATAAACGGCGACCTTGACAAAATACATAACTGGTCGACGATATGGCTTGTAGACTTTAACCCAAATAAAACAGAGGCTATGTTGATATCCAGAAAACAAAATAGACGACTTCATCTTCCCCTGCTTATGAACAATACCGTAATAAAAGAAGTTGAAACTCATAAACACCTAGGTATCGTATTTTCCGATACTGGTAAATGGCAGCCTCACATTTCATCGGTCATTAGTCGCACTTGGCAACGCATTGGATTGCTTCGTTGTTTAAAATTTACATTAAATAGAAAGTCACTAGAAAAAGCATACTTCTCCATCATACGCCCCTTGCTCGAATATAGCGATAGTACTTGGGATAATTGTTCAATAGAACTAAAAAATGAACTAGAATCCATACAAATTGAGGCCGCACGAATTGTTACTGGTGCAACTAAATTATGCAGTATAGACAAACTTTACACAGAAACCCAATGGGAAAGCCTCGAACAGCGAAGAAGAGAATACAAATTACTTTTATTCTACAAAATGAAACACAATATGACACCAACTTATCTGAGTAATTTAATCCCCGAACAAACACAAACTCGATACAGGCTAAGAAACGACGAAGACATTCCATTAATCCACACACGTACTAAACTGTATCAAGATTCATTTCTTCCATCTACCATAAAATAATGGAATTCCCTATCCTCGAATGCAAGAAACAGCCCAACTCTTAACTCGTTTAAGAATGTACTAAATGTTAACTTGCGTAAATGGTAAACCACCAACCTACTACAACACAGCTACTAATCGACAAGGCCAAATTCTCTTGACTCGTATCCGGCTAGGGTGTAGCGCGCTGAACTACGACTTATTCCGGAAACCAATAGTTGATAGCGCTAAATGCGCCTGTGGCGCAATCGAAAATGCTAATCACTACATTCTCTCATGTCCCCTTTATACAAATCAAAGACAAAGATATTTGTCATCTCTTCCTTGTCCACCGATCCTTAATAACTTAATTTACGGCAGCGAATTTTTAATGGACAATGAAAACAGCCTTGTATTCCAAAGGGTTCAACAATTCATTATTGCCTCTAAACGTTTCACTGCATGACGAGAGACTGCCCCTGCGACTGAACGGTTTGTAACGATCATCTTGTAAACTGCCAATAGCAGGACAAATGTTAGTCGTATATCGTTATAACAGTTCAATTGAATTCAATGCCTATGGTTCGGAGCGCATGCTTGGGATAACTCTTTTTCCTTCAATTATCAAACAAAACTTACATAATATGTATAGATTATATGCATTCTTGCCACATTCCCATTTACAGATGCTTTACTCAAGGAGAAGAATTCACATAAGCTCTTCGAGCTTGTTTTCTAATCCTTATTCACTGTTACTTTATATGTATTTTGATGCATATATATACATGTATATTATTTTAAATAAATATTGTTTAAACTAACGGCATTACTTGACAGACGTCAATGAGTGTTGTAAGTGTAGACAAATGATCAATCGTATTGCGCTTTTTCCTAAAACCAATTTGGAATTCCGTTAACTTCTCATTTGCGTCAGCCCAATTAGACAACCGCTCATTTAAAATTGAAGCATACAATGTATACAATACATGTAGAGGATAGAGTAATGCCCCTATATGAAAGTGTGTCTCTATGATATGTGGTGCCTGGCTTCGGTATAAACCCCCAATCGGAACGGACCTTTCCTGACCGTAGACATATGTTAAATAAAATATGCATAAATGATACTGCTGTGTCATTACGTATGACATCTGACTTTATTCCATTCGGTCCACAGGCTTTACCCGTTTTCGCTCGGAATATAGCTTGACGTACCTCTAACAACGGAATGTCGTTAGATAAAGCGGTGTTTATTTCACTACCTGGTTGTAGTGTACATGTATGTGGTTCAACGCTTATCTGATCATCAACAGTTACATTCAGGAGAGAACTAAAATCATTTTTCCATTTGTCTAAAATAATATGTAGGTCATTGGAAACAGAACCATCGCCAAGCACCACTTCCATAGGGATAACCTTTACATTATGTTGAGCAATACCAGCATTGCCAATATTTTTACAAAACTCGTTTGGGTCTGTTAATAACAGCTCCGATTGACACTTGTACCAATATATTCGTTTCGCTCGCTGTACCAATCGGTCAATTTGTTTTTGCTCCGAAACATACTGTAGTTTCAGTATCACTTTCCTGTTCTTATCAGAGCATCTCAACCAGGATGTATCCTTACAACAAACGTTATTGCATGCAACCGTCAGGTCCTCACTCCGCCAGGGTTTACCAGTTCGCCTCCGTTTATTACAGCATCCTGAAAGGGACATTCCGTAATTTCTCGTATAAAACGTTTCCGGTACAGTGGTATGATAAGTCAAACCTATCGTAAGCTGCATCATCTGTACCGGATGTCGTCAATTGTGAAGACATCGCATCTACTCAAGTAGTAGTAAGGGAGTCAAAATGATACCACCTACCGTGATATCATTTATAACCCTCTATAATACCCCCACCACCCCCGAAAATCAAAAAATTGGTTAATGAGGAAAATTGGGTCTCCCGACAGCAAATTTATGAATTTTTGGAGAAAATAATTTTGAAAAGAGGGAGTCCTAATTATATTGGTAATTGACTTTTGAAAAAAGTCGAAATCATTCATGCAAGTATTATCGTTTATATTCCTCATTTTTCTCCTCCGATATAGCTAATTTATTTCGCAGATCAGCAACTAATTCTACCAGCTCTAGTCTACCACGTTCACCTTTAGCCACCTGACAGCGTAGTTGCTTATGTCTACAAAGAGTTTGGGCACTAACGAATTTACAAGGGCATCTGGGGCATTGAAATTGTGGGGGGACACAAGGAAACTTTCTACGTCTCGCTAGATGCCTTCGTAGATAGTCTTTACACGTAAACGTCTTACAAGTCACACACTCCATTATTTATGTATTTTATATATATATGTATATGTATATGTTCAATTGGACGTGAAAAAAACATTATGTAAATTTTTGACGTCCAATTGAACAGATACATTTTATATGTTATACAAAAGTATATATACAAAAGTATATACAGAAAATATGATAACGCCAGAAACTAGAGCAGAAATAGAAAGTTTGAGAAGAGAAGCCGAATCTCTTGGGATTACTTATAGTACACGGTTGAGAGTTAGGGGGTTGACAAAGCTGATAAATGCCACAAAGAATGAGGCGTTTATGAAGCGGTTTACCCGCGCCTATAAAAGAGGGGCATTTAAAGACCTCTCACTAGCGGAGGAAATTGGTAACATAATTCAAAAAGAAAGTATTGCGGAGTTAAGGGCTAGTGTAATAAAACCTTCAAGCACAAATAATTTGTCTCAAATTAGACACACAGGTGGCCCAATACAAAATAAAAGATCTATAGTTCGCGATAGTGGAAAAAGGTGAAGAAATATTGGGGGCTCACGATGAAACATTGGAAAAGGTAGAAAATGGAAGACGGGTAGTTACATTATCCTTTCGTAAAAACATTAACATTAACGAGTTCTGAACGCATGTCCGAGAAACTCGCTCCGTATCTAACAACCAATTTTTATTTGAGATATTCATATTCTTACAAGCTAGAACATATGGAGGAAATTAAAAATGGAAAACCTGTAACTATAATAATGCACAAAAATCTCGGTGGTAGCGAACCACTATCATCATGAAAACCGTTTAAAAAAATGGCTGTCAGATAAGGAGCAAACACGAATAATGTCCGATAAAATAGACAGACCGAATACAAAGTGGAAGTTTGTAAGATGGGTAGAGGTTTTTGTAAAGCTAATACAGGGTAGTAGGGGAATAGATTTGGGACTACAATCCAAAGAAGCAGCTGGAGGAGAACTTCCAGAATGGCTGAAGAATAAAAAAGGTATGTATTCTTTAGATAAGTATAATGACGACCTTTGTCTGTTCAGGTGTCTAGCTATGCATATGACAGATAAAAGACCCGACAGATGTACAGAAAAGGCGAAAGAACTTAGTAAGCAATATTTTGGTAGTAATGTGGTTTCGCACAATTCCTTTTTCAGATCTGAAAAAGGTTGAAGAGTTTTTTAAAATCGGTATAGAAGTATATCAACCCACCGAATGTAACGTATGGTGGTTGAAAAAGGTACCAGCACATTATAAGGCAATAGGTAATAAACCAATGACAATAGGACTGTTTAATAATCACGCATTTCTGATAAAAAAACCTTAAAAACCTATCTAAAATTTACGCCTGCGATAATTGCAAGCAGAAATTCACAAAAGCGAGTAATATGAAGAGACGGACCAAAATGCATGAAAGGTGAGACAAAAGTAGTATGTGATGGTAATTATTTAGAGCGCCCGCGTTCGTCGTTCGAGAAAGCGTTCTACCCAAAAAGTTCTAACAGTTATGGGGCGATCAATTGGATGTACTCTGTGGAAAAGCGCGAGGGAATTCACATTCACCACGAACAGTGTGGACACGGGGGTGAAAGATGGATTTTAGGAGCTCCAGTAGATGGATACTGTCCAGAAACCAATACCGTATATCAATATCACGGCTGTTACTGGCACGGGTGTGAGATTCATGCAAAGCATAGAAAAGAAGAACGCGCATCCACTATGAGAAGAGATACACTTATTAGAAGAAGCAAAGAATTCAACCTAGTAGTTATGTGGGAATGCGAATTTCAAAGAACTGGTAAAGACATAAAGATCGGTTGCGACACTACTCTTTATCCATATCAGATAGTATACGATTTTGAGGCATATCTCAACCCAGAATTTGAAACTCTCGGTAATAATCTAGAGTACGAAGCAGAGCACGTTCCGGTAAGCGTTAGTATAGGAGATAATTTCTCAGGAACAGTAACTCATATTTGTGATAAAGATCCCGCAAAACTTATAGAAAAATTCGTAGAAGATTTGAAAGTCAGGGGAAAAGCTATAAGAGAAGAAGTGTGGTCAAGATATGGGTTTAATACAGAACATTTACGTAAAAACCAAATCGCCAAGATCGAACAGTGGATAGAGCAAGTACCGGTTATAGGTTTTAACAGCAGTAAGTACGATATAACTTAATTAATAAAGAAATACCTAGTAGGCGAACTGGCATCAACAACAAAGAAAGTAATGGTCGGAAAACGTGCAAACGCAACAATATTTCTATTTACTCCAGAGTTTAGATTTCTTGATGTAATACTTTATCTAGGACCCGGTTGTAAGCTACGATAGTTGGATAAAAGCCTACGAATGCAAAGGACAGAAATCTTTCTTTCCTTATGAGTGGTTCGATTCTCCAGACAAACTGGATTACCCAGGACTACCGGATATAGAGAATTGGTATTCCAAACTATCTGGGAAAATGTTAATAGATGAAACAGAATTAAGTAAATGTCGTAGAATTTTCGAAGAAAATAATATGAAAACTTTCAGAGATTGGTTGAAATATTATACGATTTAGATGTAGCACCGTTCCTAGAAGCGGTGGAAAAAATGTGTGAATTTTATAAACACAGAGGTGTGGATATTTTCAAAGATGCGGTAACACTACCTGGAGTAGCTATACAAAATATTTATTGAGAGGAACCATTAAAGAACAAAAATCTTCAAAGACGATTATACCGGAGGATGCTCTATATGCACCAAAAGAAGAAACATACGAAATGATGAAGGACGCTCTAGTTGGCGGTCCATCAATAGTATTTACTCGATATGCAGAAGCTGGTGTTTCAAATATTAGAGTGGGTTCCAAACCGTGCAAGGCTGTTTTGGGGTACGACGCAAACGCGTTATATTTATCTACGTTAAATAAAGAGATGCCGTGTGGGAGAGAAACTATACACCATATAGATACCCCACATAACCCTAAATTTATTAAAAAGTTTTGTAAAAGAGTTTTATCTGGAGACTGGTTTGGGTTTGCGGAGGTGGATATAGAAGTTCCACACAACTTAAAAGATAAGTTTTCTGAAATGTCCCCAATATTTATAAACAGAGAAGTAGAGGTTGATGAAGTTCCCGCACACATGTTAAAATATTTAAAAGATACTGGCCGAACAAGAGGAGATGGAAAAAAATTGGTGGGATCTATGACAGCCACTAAAGTATTGCTGTACGCGCCACTGTTGAAATGGTATTTAAAATAAAACACGGCCTAGAAATAATTGGAGTTCATCGTGTTATAGATTATATTAGCGGAAAACCATTCGAATGGTTCGCAAAAGAAGTTTACAGCCGCAAGACGAACGGGTGATGTAGAACCAAATCCAAATAAGAAACCAGTAGCCGACATAATGAAATTATTAGGAAACTCGTGTTGTGGAAAAATGATAGAGGCAACGGAGAGACATTTAAATACGACATATACACAAAACGAAACTGTGTTGACAAAGCATTAAGATCTGCATTCTTTGACGATTTGGAAGAGATAGGAGATGCGTACGAAATATCTTCAAGAAAACCCAGGTGTGCGGTAAAGAGACCATTCCATTGTGGAATAGCGGTTTATCAACTAGCTAAATTGAGAATGTTGGAATTTTACTACGAATTTCTTGACAAATACGTAAAAAGAGAAGACTTTGAATTAATACAGATGGATACGGATAGTGTGTATATAGGAGTTAGTGGAAAAACGATAGAGGAATTGATTAGACCTAACTTACTAGACGGGTTTGAAAAAGAAAAAAAGAAATGGTTGGCTTGGGATAATGGAGCGAAAGAGAGCCCGACTTTTCAAAATGGAATTTAGCGAGATAGGGCGATAGCGTTATCTAGTAAGTGTTATTTTGTAGAAATATTTAATTCTATTAATAAAAACTCTGCGAAAGGAATGTCCAAGAGAACTAACTATTTAAATTGGGATAGATATAAACGAGTACTAAGTGAAACTACAGAAGATGGAAAACACATATAGATGTAGCACAAAATAGGGGATTTAAAATGAAAGACGGTGTTATGAAAACGTACTGTCAACAAAAATTAGGACTCTCGGCATACTACGATAAAAGACGTGTGTTACCAGACGGAATACATACAGAACCTCTCTAATGATTTATTTAATAATTTTGAAAAAAATTAAGAAAATTAGCAATCTAAAGACTCTGACGATCCGGGGGTAGCTGGGTGTCAGAAGCACCGCGAAGCAAGCTTCGCGAACAAACCCTCGAGATGGCCCATCATCCAAATAGTAGAGCACATGCTCCTCGGGCTTGGTAATAGATCGATCTAGATGATATACATTGAGAGACCACACAGGATCAGTCGCGCGGCGGCTGCCACCTTCGAGCTCTCCCGGTTGATAGAGGTACCGGACGTCAATATCCGATGGAAGCCGTTGCTCCTCTAAACCAACGGTCGCCCGCGCGAGACGGCAGAGGGCTCGCTCGTCACCCTTTTAAACTTGATAGCATCTACGGGCTTCTTACCTATCAATCTGGTCACCTCTCCGTTCAGTGCGGAGACCACGGCGGGCAGTCTGGCCACCCACTCGGTCGATCGCGAACGAGGGTCTACAAGTTCTTTGGCGTATTGGTGTCCGAACAGTCTCTCAGCCAGGGTTCGATTGAAGCGCTCCACGATCCCCTGGTCCCGGTGGATGTTGACGCGGCCGCGTCTGACAGAAACTTCGTGCTTAGACAATAGATGAGAGACCGCGCCCATGAACTCGCGGCCGGGATCGACCTGGAGAAGATTCGGCCATTTGAGAGGACTCCTCTTATATATTCGGGAGAGAGCCTCGGCCACCTCCTTAGACTCTTTAGTGGCCAACGGCTCAGCTCCCTTATAACGACTCGCTACGTCAACGACTGTCAGCGCGTACTTGTACGTCTTACGACCGACGCGATCGTGAGGGAGAAACAGGGGATCCGCTTGGTGAACTTGGTTCGGCACCGGCACGTCGAATTTCTGGCGCGGAATATTGTGAGGCGCGGGTAAATAGATCTGCCAGATGGCCTGCTTCTTGAGCCATTCCTTGACAGCGTTTTCTGAAACCTTGGTCGCCGCCGCGAGGTTCTTCATGGCAGCGAGTCCCTTCCAGTAGCCGCGGGGGCTATAGTACGCGTTCGCTAGCTTGCGCGTTAGGCGAACCGATAGTTTGGTATTAAGTTTGTGCGTGTTCATCGTATGCGATGTATTCTAATATATCGGACAATCTCCAACATGCCCTCGCCAGATCGTCCGGTAACTGCGTCGATAATAATAAACCTTTGTTGGAAGTACAATCGCGCTTGGGGGTTAAGTTCTGAAGGAAGTTGGGAAAATCTAATCCCCCAGGATTGGTGGAGGAATCTAACATCCGCTTTGCGAAAAGGGTGGTGCCGCATTTTCGTCCTCCCGCCACGTCTCGAGAGAATCTCGGGCCAGACGAATCATACCCTTTGCACCAGCTATGCGGTGTTTAAGGGCAGTGTAGCCTACATCAATCATAGCAAAATAAAGTTCGTCAACTGACATCGTTCTATATATATATATTTATAAAAAAATTATTTAAAATAATTAATTTAAAATCTCGATTGAATATAGTAGCCGACGAGCCCCACCACACCCATTCCCATGACGATGAACGCGATCTCTTGGGGCTCTGACGGTACATAGAAATCTGAAAGTTGGGGCTTGCGATCCAGCGGCGCGAGACTTTTCTGCGGATATGCCAGCGCGTACTCGCTGTTGGCTTCTTCAACGTTCTGAAAAGTTTGTGCGACGTGATTTTCGCGGCGAAGCTCTTCATTGACCCAGTCCAGATGGGCGGTTCGTTTTTTCGACCACGCTTCCTTTGCGCTATTGAGTTGTTCTACAGC